>JANSVA010420798.1:0-20855 GCA_025504915.1 Erythroxylum reticulatum | reverse complement strand
TCCTTCCATCAATCTCTTTCAAATGAACCCCCAAAGCTACAAAATTTATTGAGAGATAGGGAAATGTATCAGGAATCTATCGCTTCAAGAATCACTTAATTTAAAGGTCAGGTTATGAAGTTATGGACAAAAGAATCAACCATGCTTATGTCCTCAACCATGTTGTACCTACCAAGGAACAATTAGCATAACTTTCACTAGAGATTTCAGATAAAGGTTTTGTTTGAATGGTTTTGAAGAGGACTTCCAGATATACAACTTTCTTGAAGAACTAGGAGGCAAATTCTATCATCTAGAGGGTCAAAAGTGGGGGCAAATTCTATCATCTAGAGGGTCAAAAGTGGGACTAGATAATAGAATCAGGTGAACAGTGCACCAGACGAAGTGCACTCACCAGACAAAGCACCCTCAACTGAAGTGCCCGCACAAGACAACACGTCATCACCAAACGATACGTCTTAAACTCTTGAGCATGTGAAGACTAAGAAACATGCACATACACCAAACATGCACATCCCTGAAGTTGGTGCACAAACTATACGCCTATGAAAGACTAAGATTATGAAATGCACAATCATAAAAGAAACATGCACATACACCTAGGGAATTTTTCAGTTCTAAACTCGTTTTCCGAATCCACAGAAACTCATACATAACTTTAATTTACATAATAACATTATAAACGAGGACTTAACACAAATTACAACATATATAGGATGCCCAATGTTTACATGCTTATGAAGCTATCCAAAAGTGATCAAACTAACTTAGTTACAAAAGTTCCTAATATCTTGGAGCTTCCGATGCCTTGTAAGGATTGCTACCCTTCTTGTTCTACACCTGAGGAGGGAATAATGTGGTAAGCTACACAGCTTAGTGGCTAATATATTTATAGCCATTGGCAATTAACCATAAATTCAAGCATATGTATATATAATTGCGTATATTCAATAATTCCAGCAACCTTCCATTTAGTTGAGTAATTTAAGCATTTGATCAATTTAAGTCAAACTTATAACACACAACATAAACTTCAACCATTAAACATAACACTCCATTATGCAACATACTTGATAAATTAAAAAAATGCAATGCACAACAAATGAGTCGAGGGTTCCATGGAAACAGAATAGAGAAACCGAAGTTTACCCCATGAACAGAATGAGTCCAATTTTGGAGCTCATATGCCACAAGTGGGTAGCCTGGAGAAGGCTCTTGTCAATGTGCATGTGACGAACAGAATGGTTCCACTATCACCCAAACAGAAGCATATAATCATGCTCAAAATCGTGTTATCATATGCTCATAATTTCACGCTTTTTCCTTTTTTCGTTTAATTGAAAACTGTTATAGCCTCTTTCAAGGTATAACATAATCATAATTCAACATGCATTTTTTCAATCAAGTCACAACGATTCAATTTCAAGCAAAATCCATTTCCAGAAATCACATACACACACCAAGGTTTCATTCAAAACAACATTCCAATGAAATTCATAAACTTCAGAAAATCACAAAATTGAAATAAACACAATTTAAACTCAAATCTAACCTACCCATAGTCCATCTAGGTTAGAAAACCTAAGATTTAGTTTAGAAACCCTAAGATCAATTGGGTTCTCCTAATCCATCTTCTTCCCACGCAAACCTCTTTTCTCTCTAACTCTTTCATCCTTAACACAATCCATTCCTTCAATAAAGCAAGAAGAAAAGATGGTTAACTTACCTTAACAAACTTGATTTCACTTCTTTTCTTTTCCACTGAAACCTCTCTTCTTCTCTCTTATTTTCGTTTTTTCACTCTTTGGTTCTCACGACACTCTCCTCCCTTCTTCTAATTCAAGCCCTTTCATGTGGTCTTTCTTCCTATTTTGCCCCTCATTAAACTTGTCTTTCCTTATTTACCCCTCCTTTCATTTAACACAAACCTAATAACCTTGACATAATTATAACTCCAAAAATTTAATCTATCTGAACCTCAAAACTATTTCAAATCATGCTTGACTTTTTTCCAGGGTCCAGTAGTAACTGTGACTGATTCTTATGTACTTATGATTAAGCCTAAGAATACTTCAAATTTGCTCCACAATAATTTAAAACAAGGTCAATATTGATTTATCATAAATCCATTTGGTTTGAATTTATTTTTGGTCCATTTCCATAACAGTCAACTCTAATATTTTTCACAATCATTTGAATTTAATACTTTTCATTCAAGGTTGGGTTCCTAATTCACCTTTTAGCCAAAATAACATTTTTACATTCACCCAAAAACATCATTCATACAAAATGAAATTTTATAAACATGTGAAAAGAAAAGTTTGAGGTTTTACATACAGTATGACGTGCAACAGATTTTTCATCATGCACACCACCATGGTAATGATAAGACAAACCATTTCCAGTGCAAATAGTCCTTTGCATCGAAGATTGACTACCACAAGCCTAAAATGAGGTTGTCAAAGTTAAGCGATCTGTAAAAAAAAAAACCCAGCATATACAACTTCGAGTCATAAGCTATCTTTAAGCTGGTGGCTTACACATGTCCAATTGAGTGGTTTTCGATAGTAGTACAACATCACTTGACTATCAAGAAAATAGAACTTTCTTTTCTAATCAACTATCAGATTTGATGAACATTTGGAGAGATATCCTTGTCTAATTATTTGAACCCACACTATCGTTTTCAAGCTAGTTTGCATAAGATGATTGATATACACAGACACAAACACATCAAAGATTTCAGCACATAAAGCTATACCTTCTAGGTTCTCGGTTGTAGCAGATTGCATAACTTCCTCTATCACTTTATTTATACCCCTAAGGAAATGACAGGTACTATTAGCTCGAGGAGTAAATGTAATACCCACCTAATCATTTGCTAAGGAATCTTTATCTAAACGCTTTCGTGCTTCCTACAATACTATGAGATCATTCATAGCTAAGAGTTAGGACTTTTTATAAACATAAGGTAAATAAGAGTATAGCAAATGACTGAGATATAATGTACCTAGAAAACAAGCAGTAGTTGAAAGAATCAAACATGAAAAATTAAAATCAAGACTTTGAGAAAGGTAATAACAAAACATATAAGGCATCTCTAGAACCAATTGGGCTTGATCATGATGAACGTTTGCTCCATTTTATCAAATAATAGAGGATTTCTCAATGTCTCATGTAGCTACACAAAGGCCATAGGAAAGAAGCGGGTCAAAAACAAAATGGGAAACAACCTATCGTCGAACAACTTCATCTAAAAAACAAGGGGAAAGTTAGAAGTGTTAATTTGGAACAATCGATTAAAGGAAGCTTAAGCAAAGTGAGATGCATCTATATAAAAATTTCTCACCTATGACTAGATTGTTACGAGTAGTGATATCAGTCGATTATAAATCTCCTAACCCTAATTGGGAAAAACTTTAAGCATCGAAATGTACAAGAGGGGTGCTATGTTGTTGTTTCATGTTTATGTTTGGATCTAACCGTCCTCTTCAAACATTGTCGTCGAGCTTTTTGTTTGGTTCATTGAGTCGTCAAGTGTATTTGCTTCATTTTCTCATTATGTTGTCTTTTTGTCACATTTTTTATATAGGGAGTAAGCTTATTCTCTAAACAAACTTACCATACTTAAATATTTTTCCATACAATCAATTTTTAATTGTTCAAAACAATTGATCTACCTAGAAGTGTTAAACAACATTCATTGCATAATATTATGCAATTTTAAAAGGTTTTTATGCATAATATTATATTTCACATTTTATATCCCTAAAATAATGCATAAAATTGTTGTGTTATATATATATATAGTAATAATAATATGATTAAAATTATAATACTTAAGTATTGTTAGTTATGATAAACTTTGCTATAAAAAAATTCAAAGATATACTTTAAATTAATATAATATGACACAATACCTAATGATGTTAGGAACCACACCACACATAATAGAGAAAGAAAAGAAGGGTTTAGAGTCTCTAGTCTTCCTCACTGTCCACTTCCATATCTTGCACTTCTCCCATAGTATCGACTTATATATTTTAATTTTACTAAATAAAAATTTGTTTGTAATTTAATTTTTGTAGGCATATTATGAATACTCATTAGCAAATAAAAAGTTTTATATTTTAAATATGCATTAGTAAATACCTATATAAATGAATATTTAATGTTAATAAATACCCTTTAGTAAATAGGTGACTGGAACTATAGCAACAATTCTAAATGTTACATATATAAGATTTTATTGCAACATTTTTTTAATTTTGTTGCCATTTCTTATATGTAGCAACAAATTATTATTATCATTGTCTTTTCATATTAGTAAAAACAATACTTTAAAAATTGTTACATTATATTAATTATTAGCAAGACATTTTAAAACTATTGCAAATATTCCATTGACTAAAACTGTTTTTTCTATAGCAACTTTACAAAGTCTAGCTAGTTTTCCAAAGTTTGCAATGAAGTTTTTTGGTTCATAAAATCATTTAGAGTTTTTTGGAGACTGTAACTCTTTGTCGAATACTAATAGTTTTTATGGGGTTTCTTACCTAACTCCATCTTATTTGGTTTCTTTTCGTGGGAACCATAATTTTCTAACCATTATTAAAGCATTCCAAAAAAGGGAAAGTTAAGGTAACTTGGTAGGTCAACCACAAAGAGAGTTGTTAAGAGTCACATAACAACACTTTTTTCTAAGTTTTTAATGTATGAGAACAACAGGAAACTTCTTCCATAGGGAAAATTACATGCTATACTATTATTCTTTTGGAACCGTGATAGAATATGCACTATAGAAGCTGATTTATCGTTTAACCTCAACCACTGATCAATTCTAGCACTTGGTTAAGATCATCTCTCTTTAACATCCTTTTAAGCTTTATATATAATATATTCCAATATGCATGGAATTCATGTAACACCCCACTACCATAGAGTATATACCCGAATATCCAGAGGAAATTCAAGTACATATCCTATTATAATGGTATGCTAGAGCAAACATAATCTCTTAAATGACATCATAAAGAATATACAATACTTAAAACCTAAACATTTCATTTCATTCATTAACAAAAGTTTACATTGTAGTCATTGAAACAAATATTTACAGTCCTTTATACAAAAGTTCTATATGTCAAAGAAACTATAAAATACAGTCTATAACTTCCCTGATGTCAACTGACAGACCTTTGAGCCATAACTTAATCTAAAATGTTCCTCTAGATAATCTTAGGAACTAGGTATCCTCTCTTGTACCTGAAAAGGGATGTTACAATTTTTGATGAGTTTTGTGAATTCAATGAGTGAACCATAATTGATGATCTCACTTAGGTCAAATACACAAATATCACATAACCAACCAATTTCACAAACATTCTTTTAGAATATGAATAACCAATCAATCACATTATCATGGCATATCACTTTATCATCACAATTTCAGAAAAGATTTCATGATCATATATTTCATAATCATAAGTATACAAATGCAGATGCTTATGAGACTCTAGATTTGTTATTATTTATTGTGACCGAGCGCCTTTCAGATACAGATACAGATACAGATGCTGGCCCATTGGGCTTAGTTAGAAACAGAAATCACGGAGCGAAGCTTTACGTGTAGAATTTTAAGTTTAAAGCTCGTTTAGACTGGCTACTCTGATCACAATGCCTTCATCTGAATATGCATTTTATAAAATACATCAAATAGTAGAATATGCCATGTATAACATTCACTTATAATGCACAGACAAAATCTCATATTCATTGGACCTAAGTCTAGTATTCAACTTTTGTTGAGTATACTCATATCATTCAAAATTCAAATGCAAATAGAACACTTCCAATACATTTCTTAATATCAAACTCCTTAGACCATTAAAGTCTAAAATTCACAAATAAATCATAAACAGTTCAATAATTGGAAGTTAAGCAGAATAAATCAATCCTAGGAAGATCATCTAGGTTGACTCATAGTACGCTCCAATTTATACTATTACTTGGATGATCCAGCAATGCCCAAATGGCATCTAACTTAAGTGTCTAAAATCATACAATTCACAAATAATTCACATTACAAAGTCAATCAATCAAATACTTATTCATTTGTGCATATATATACATACGTCATGTTCAATGCATGCCCAATGACTATTCTGGGTATGTTTCCTTTATTCTGATGATCATTCATACTTCAAAACTTATATAATTCATACTTTAAAACTCATATACATCTAATTTGAACTTAGGTTTATACCTCAATAATACAAATTTATTTTAAGTTCATCACTCAATTATGCACTAAGGTTCATAGCTTAATACATTTGATTATTATAATATCATCAATTAATCATTACCAATCCTTTCCTAATATGACAATGAAATTTGGTGAAGAGGAAGGACAATATGTGAGGAGTTTGTGGTTCAAATTTCAAGTCAATCGAAGGTCCGAAGAAGAAGTTATGGTCAAAAGAGTGAAGGATGTTTAAAGCTTCAAACAGTAATGCACCTTCACTATCACGTCGTACACTTCCAATTGATCCTCCTCTATCACTATCGTGTTTGTGCACGATCATGCAACCCTCTAATGTTCCCTTTCTGTCACGAGATCGTGTACTACCTTTTATTCAAACATCATTCCAGTTTTTCTCGAAACAATATTTAGGGTCAATTTTGCATGGATATTGTGACAAGGAAAATGAAGTAATTAGACAATACATTCTTTTAAACAAATGTTTCCATATGTCTTAGGTTTATAATGAACTAAAGTTTATACAATTTGGTTCATTATTCTGAAAATTATACCCAAAATTTTACAGACTACTCTCAGATAGTGACAGAATCCAAAAACTCAAATTCAAGCCGAACTTTTAAACTCTTAGAGATAGAATTAAAATTTTATTCCTTCATGAAAAATATATCCATTTGACTCTAATTTAATATGAACTTAAAATATTCCCATTTTGATATCTACATGTCAAGTTATGGCCAAAATGCAGATTCATATTAAGTGAAAACACTACAACTAACATATTGTAGCAATTCTTCTTTCATTTTTCCAGATTTTTTAAACAATTTATACCAAAATTAAAACAGCCCCTTTGTAGTTCATCAATTATACCTTTACTAGGCCTAAATCATAATTTAATTACTCATTAATAACCTCTCCTATTCCAGTTCAAAATTATTCAATTAACAGCTCACAAATCCTAGTCTTTAATGCATCAAAAATCAAACCAGAAACTTTTACATTATTAGCATATAGTCCTAGTTCTTTCTCAATTCAAGAACATCAAATTAACATCTTTCTTTACCATAAATACAACTTCATTATACTTCAAATCTAGACCTAATTCATCCGTAAATCAATCTATATCCTATGGTTTTCATTCACCAAAAACAAAAATAAACCATCTAAGTTTATTCCAAACATTTCCAGCACACTTCATCATCAACATCTCATACATTTCATTCCAATTTAGACATCATTCTCATACTAATAAACATACCATAAAGATCATATTTTCTACCTACTTTTTAAGCTTCCAATTTCAGCTCAAAACTTTAGATTAACTAAGCCTCCATTCATGCATGATTCATCATAAATTCAAGGTGAAAATAGGTTGATTTTGGATAGCAATATAAAGACCACTTTGAACCGATTTCTTGGCTTTTTTTGTGAGGAATTAAAATCTAAATTTTCTGTAGTAATTTGAGCTGGGGTTTAACCACAATTCAAAAAGAAGATGGATGCAATTTCGGTGGAGAAGATGAAGAACACAGGAGAAGACTGTATAATTTTCCTTGCTATAACTTTCTTCACTAAGTGCTAGGTGTCTTAATTTGGCCAAGACATTTGTATTAAGGCATGTATGACATGTATCAACCTAATATGCTTCCATTTTTCCACACTTTAAGTTGCCATATGTCACCAATTAATTAGTCTATTTGTCTCATTATAATTAGTCCACATGTCACACAATAATTGGTCAATTTGTCATTTAATTACTAGTCCATTTGAGTGCGTATGCTATCTTTATAATATGTTCTAATATCAATTTGTGTATGAATGCTAATGTTGTGCATGTATATGCAATACTTAATCTCAGGTTAAACCCTAAGCATGTTCCAGAAAACAGGATATTACAATTCACATATATAAGGTTGTCTTGTTATAGAATGAATTGCCTATTTTTACTCTATCTCCAATTCTACAAGGAATTGAAGAGAAGAAATTGAAGTATACAAAATTTTCTCTCTTTCTCTATTATCGCTCTTATAAGCCTAGAATCGCTTTACAAATTACACTAGCACATCATTTTAGGTTTCAGAAGCTTTAGTTTCCATTTGCCTATTTGTTTTATCACTTCTAATCCTTTATTTGAAACCCATCCTTATGATGGGAAATTCAACTCTTACTCTACTTTCCATTTATTTGACAGCTAAAGTGAAAAATATACATGCCCTTTTGTGGTCTTTTGGAATTAATCCCTAGAGTTCTTTGGCATGAAAAACTAGGAAATCTGGTATAATAATTCCCAAGTAGAAGAGTTTTACAATATCAAGGCTTGTTCAGAATCATGGGTCATGGAAAAATACCAATAAAGAGGATTGAAAACCAGACTATAAGGTAAGTAACCTTCTCAAAGCATAGACAAGGCCTTTTGAAGAAGACACATGAACTCTCAGTCCTCTGTGATGCACATATTGGCCTCATAATCTTCTCAAACATTGAAAAGATGTGCTAGTATTGCATTGAACTTTTAAGGCCCACTTCATTTTCACTATTTCCTATGTTCTCTTTTCTTTCAATGTGATATCTTCAGAAAATTATCTATACATTAACCAAAAATCCACCTGCAGACTATAAATATGTTACGTGCTTATGAGAAACTAGGGTTTTCCAAGTCAAAAGTTATTCAACTTATCATTTTCTTTTCCTTTTTTCTCTTCTTGTTAGAAAACTTTTAGGTTATAATCTTTTGCATCCATAAAAAGAAGAACTTGTGACACACAAGAGCACTACAAGAAAATAACGAAATGGCAACGGAAAAATAATGACGGTAAATAAACCATTGTAAATTACTGACGATATTCACTTGTCTGTTGGAAAAAGCATCGAGAAAATTTAATTTAGCTATGGAACAATACTGTCTGCAACTAAGGCAGGAATTGGTGGTAAAGAAATGAAGAATTGATAGTACCAATGGAATATTAGTGACGGAATATTCCTTCAGTAAATTTTAAACCAATAAGTCGTCGTCTCCTTGTGTTTGAACATTATTAACTTAAACAAAACGACATTGTTTGGTTTAACACCAAATGACGTCATTTTGTTCTGGTTAAAACAAACCCGTAGCTGCTCCCACCCCCTCCCTGCCACCGTCGAGTCTTCTTTGATTTTCTTCTCCTCCCTCCTAAGTCATCTCCTCTCCTCTGGTGAGTTCTCCCCTCGCTTTCTGTTATGTCGTCGGTATTGTGGTCTACATCGAAAGCTCGTCCTCTTCTCCCATGATCAGCATTTTTGTAAAGTATATTACAAACGGTTTACATTTTCTGTTAAGTAATTTTGTTTTTTTATTTGATTTGCTTGGTATGTTAGAGTAATTTGTGAATGGGTAAGAAGAATTAAGATTAAATGATAGTGTTAGAAGGTTGAGTTTTGAAATTTGGTTGTGATGTTGCAAAGATTGTTTGATGCATATTAGGTGTTTGTTGAAATGCCTCCTTTTTGTTGTGATTGTATTACTTAGAAGATGAAGTTGGTTAATTCTTCCTAATAAGTGTCCTTAATTGTTTGGTTTGGTTTGGTCCATTTTGAAGTAACTGAATAGTTCTTTAGTGTAATTTTCTTCATTTATAAACATACCTTCCTTCATTTTCTTGATTTGGAGTCCAACTGATTAAACTCCTCATTCATAACAAGAACTAAAATTTCATCATTAAGGGCCTCTTTTATTGTCTTAGATTCAATTTAATAAATTCAAGTAATATGATAAAAATATTTAAGTCGAGGTCTAGTGATTACCCTTTATTAAACATCATGTAAAATTTGATTTGGAGGATGACTTTTCTTTGAATTTCCAATCTCGTGGGAGTTTCTTGTCCTTCTTGTTTCCCTCACTTAGTTCAAAAATATATTTATGATTTATTTGTTGGTGATCACTTCTAATTCCAAGAAAGGCTAATGACTTTAGAACTTTATATATACTTATCTCTCTTTAAAATCTTTCATAGAAAAGACATGCATAGATTCTTCAACTGTAATTTCTTCCTATTAAATTCCCTATTAAATCCTCACAAAGTTTTAAAACCTTGAATTTTTGAATTCCCTGCTATAGTCACTCCTAATAAAGGAAACAAAACATTCATTTTCCTTTTGTACCTTTTTAATAAATTTGATAAACGCCCTGTAGCCTTAATCTTTGTTTGGTAAGCATAAGACCATAGGAAATCTACTAAAATTATCATTCATTATGATGAAAGCAAAAAATTTACCATCTAAACAAGCAACCTTATTTGTTGTAAATAAATCCATGTAAAATAATTGTAAAAGTCTAGTGGGAGTTAATGACTTTTACTTTTGAATGAGATTCTGGTTTTTTTTTTAATCTCATTTGACAATGAATACAAGTCTTTTTGAAGTTTGGCCTCTAGAAGCCTATTTATATGTTGTTTGAAGATGAGGTTAGAAATGAGGCCTATATTTGCATTCCTGAGTCTCCTATTCCAAATCCATGTGTTTTCTCTAATAAACATTAGACACTTCATATGTTTGTTAAAAAATCATCAACATCAATTGCTTTTATGTTTCCTTCTCTTTTTCCTAAAAAATGTAATGCACGATATCCTTTTAAAGTATAAATTTAGCCTTTATCATGTAGTAGGCTCACATTTAACAAGTTATGCTTCAATCCATTAACTTAAAGTACACTATTAGTAATTTTGTGATCTTTCTTACCAACTTTATCAATGTGAATTATCTTACACTTAGCATTATCTCCAAAAGTGACGAATTCTCCATCTTTGTCTCTTAGAGTTGAAACTTAGGACTACGAGAATTCATATACCTTAAGTGTCTACTATCCATGTACCATTGTTCCTCTTTTTTTAAGATACCTATAAAATAACCCAATTAAAGTGTTTTAGGTGCCTAAATCACTTAGTTACTTTAGTTGTTAGTCTCCTTTTTCTTTTTAACCCACTTGCTTGAGAGTTTATTCATTACTCATTGTTACAAGAAGCAAAATTTGTCAATATGCCCATATTTACCATAAAAGTTACATACTATGTCATATGATTTAATTGTATGATGGTGAACAATAGAACTTTAATGTAAGCATGCATTCCCTATTCTTCAATAGACATATGAGCCATGAAAAAAATTTGGTTTGTGTAAGTGATTGGATGCTCTCTTTAACTAATGAAAAGTGGTAACATAGTTTTATGTTCGAGGTATGTTTCTTTCATTGTAATGATG
Organism: Erythroxylum reticulatum; assembly: GCA_025504915.1. Lineage (NCBI taxonomy): Eukaryota > Viridiplantae > Streptophyta > Magnoliopsida > Malpighiales > Erythroxylaceae > Erythroxylum > Erythroxylum reticulatum. The sequence continues at coordinate 9,367 of JANSVA010420798.1, read as the reverse complement.
CTTGTGTAAAGTGTGAAAATGTGTCATATAATTATACTTGGTGTAAGTCAGTGTGATATGATTGGGATAGCATGTTTCAATATGTATTGGTATATAAGTTATGCATATTATTTTATTGAGAATGTCAAATTATTGGTCTGGATTGTGAATGACCTATGAAAGCATAAGGTTTGGTCTTAATGTGAGCCTTAGTGGATGTTTCATGTGTGTGTATAGATATGGATGCTCCATGTTGATATTTCATCCTAGGCATTAGTTCTTTAGTATATAAATGCTTTCCTTTGATAAAAGTTATCTTAAGTGTTGTAAGCATGCACAGGATGATATTTGATTTTGTACCTATTACTACAACATTTTTGAGCTTGTAACATGTTTTCTAGTTTCTCACTTCCTTTAGTGAACTTAGACAACGAGTCCTTGAGACCATTAACTACCTTCATGCAACTCTGCATTCTCATGCTTTAAAGTGTCTAAGCCATGATTATCATCCTTTATGTACTCGTTAACTTTTCTAATTTTTATTAATATCCTTTATTTGTTTGTAGAAATGTAAATAATTATAATATTAAAAATTCTAATTACATAATAAAGGTGAATATTCATTAGGTTACTCTTTTGTTGTGGTTTTAATGATGCAATGTTTGACCTTGTGGATCCTAAATGTCTAGGTTTTCTAATTAGACATTTACCAATCAATATTGCTCACCATTGATCCTAACATGTTCATTTTATATGATTGTTTGAATAAATCCCACTTTCTAATATGTGAACAGTTTTGTTCTTGATTGTAGGAATAGATTTGTTGGCAGTATTGCTATTTAGAATGAGATTGAAGAGAAGCTTTAGCAGGTATTCAAATGATATTCAGTGGCCTTATATTTTTTACAATGTCAACAATGAATTTGCTAACATTTTAATCAAATTTGTATCAGTTTCTACAATATTCATTATAGCTTTGTCATCATCTTCTTTGACATACTTCAACAAGATCCTTCTGCATGTCGGTTGACGTAGGTGAAACTATTTTTTACTACGTTTTTGAACTTTGTTAAATTTGATTATTTGTTTGTGGTTTGAACTTCTCATATGAACATATTACATGAATAATTTAATTTGGTTTGCACGAATTGAAACTTGTTTGTTTATTTATGGATTAATATACGATGAGTTTGACTTATAATATTGTTCCAATTACCTTAATTATATCAATTCGTTATTTCATTGATGCTCTCTTAAATGATTATGTTCTGTTTACTTTTTATGTGCGAATTTTTACATGGCTATTTTTTATTAAATTGTATATGTTAAACTAATTTATTAAAATAAGTATTCATATTTTTATGAATACTTATTTTATTAGGGACTAGTACATATTTATTATCCATTAAATATCAAACTTTTAACATTAATTATCTTCTAACATATATGATTACAAACATATATGTTGGATCTTCAGTTTAAAAATATTTTAAATGTTAACCCATAAACCTTAATCGATAACCCGTGATGGAGCTCCTGTGAGGCATATTGGTGAAAAATACTAGGAGATTAGAAGTCAGAACGAGAACTTGTTATGTTGATTCACAAACCTTATCTTAGATGTTTTTTAATCTTTGGCTAACATGAATGATGCTAAATATGGATTCACTGTTTTAAATTAATAGTTTTCCAGAAATGAGTTTTCGGGATAGATCTTGGATGTATAGACGATTAACACTTGATGGTTTCATTAATCCTGAATTTCTTGATGGAGTTGAAGCGTTTATTCATTATGCATGTTGTTAACGTGCATATATGGATAGGCCAAAGATCAGATGTCCATGTAAAAAATGCAAACACAAATTTTTCCTTACTATTGATGAAGTTAATGGGCATTTGCTGAGAAAAAGGTTTGTTCCCAATTATTTTGAGTGGACACGATATAGGGAATCGTTGATTTCTAGCACCTTAAGGGGTAATCAAGCACAATCGTTTGTCAACTTAAATGAGTTTAAAGGGGCGATTGGATTTAGAACAAATTATGTGGATGGAACTAAAAAACTTTACATGTAAATGGTTTATGATGCAGTCAGTTATACTTTCGACAAAAATAGGGAAAATGTTGAAGAAGAACCTAACCCATATGGAAAACAATTTTTTGACTTACTCTAGTTAACTAACCAAGAATTGTGGCCAAATTGTGAGAGAATGACCCAATTGTCTTCAATTGTACGAATATTGAACATAGTCTGAAGGGCATATCTCAGACCATAGTTTTGATAAAATTCTTAAATGGTATAATGAATCATTGCCTCTTGATCATACAATGGTTGATAGTTTTCACAATATGAAGAAACTTATTAGGGGTCTTGGTTTGCCAGTTGAAAAGATTGATTATTTCAAATTGGGATATATGTTGTATTAGGGAGATGATGTGGAATTACAAAAGTGCAAATTTTATGGTCAATCTAGGTTCAAGCCTAGAAAGCATTCTATGAAACAGAAATTATTACCTTGGAAGCGGATGTATTATTTCCTGCTAACTTCGGGACTTCAAAGACTATATTCTTCTAATGTTACTGCGTCCCAAATGAGATGGTATGATGAACACAAAAAGGAAGATGGAATACTGACTCATCCATCAAATGCACTGGCATAAAAACATTTCAATGACACACATCTTGAGTTTGCAGCTGAATGTCGAAATGTTAGGTTGGGATTATCGATATATGGATTCCAACCTTTTGGTCAATCTGGCTAGCAATTTTCATCATGACCAATCATAATTACTCTTTATAATCTACCTCTATGGATGTGTATGAAAGAGGCATATATGTTTTTAACAGTGATTATGCCAGAGCTTACAAATCTGAAGCATAAAATTGATGTATTCTTATAACCTTTGATATCTGAATTGCAGTATCCTTAGAAATATGGTGTTTAAACATATGATGTCTCTTTGAAATAGAATTTTGTGTTGAAAGCGGCTTTGATGTGGATCATTAGTGATTTTCCAACATATTTCATGTTATCTGGATGGAGCACAGTTGGAAGATTGGGTTGTCTTTATTGTGGCAATGATTCTGATGCGTTTTATCTTCCAAACAAGGGCAAAATTTGTTGGTTTGACAATCACAGGAAATTTCTTCCTCCAAATCATCCATTTAAATGCAATAAACAAAAGTTCATTAAGAATAGGATGGTAAAAACACCTCCTACTCCTCTCAAAGATGGTGAAGAGATTTTGCAAGAAGTTGACGAATTAGGCTTGCTGAAAGTAACAGAATTTAAAGCTAATGAAGTAAATAGAAGCATTATTCAAAACTTTGGTTGGAGAAAATGAAGCATCTTTTGGGATTTGCCATATTGGAAAACTAATTTGATATGTCATAATTTAGATGTGACGTATATTGAGAAAAATATTTTTGACGATTTTGTTCAATACCATAATGAACATTGAAGGGAGGACAACAGATAATGCAAAATCACGAGCTAATTTGTAACTTTTTTATAAAAGGAATGAGTTACATAAAGATCTTCGTACCAATAAATATTTGAAAACATGTTACACTTTGGACAAAAAAAAGGAGATTTTGTGTGAATGATTGAAAAGTCTAAAGTTTCCTGATGGTTATATTTCAAACTTGGCAAGGCGTGTGAACATGAGGAAGTACAAATTATTTGGGATGAAAAGTCATTACTGTCATGTGTTTATGCAAAGGCTAATTCTAATTGCATTTCACCAGTTTTACCAAAGAAGTTTTGGGAAGTAATAACAAAATTAAGTTTATTTTTCAAAAGTTTAACATCATTTGAAATCAAGTTGGCTGAAATGGAAATACTAGAAAAGAAAATTCTAGTAATTTTGTGCAAGTTAAAAGGAAAATTTCCTCCAAGCATCTTTAACTGTATGGGGCATCGACCTATGCATTTAGCACACGAGGCAAAACTAGCCGGTCCAATTCAATATCAATGGATGTATCCATTTGAGAGGTAACTCAAGAAAAATTATTGCAATAACCATGTTAACATGTTTTAACTACGAAATTGTAATAACCTTATTCTCAAAATAAACAAGGACAGAGTTGAAGGTTCGACATTTAATGCTTATTTAGTGAAGGAAGCTAGTACATTTTGTGGACATTATTTTGAGCTATATGTTCATATAAGAGAAAGAAAAGTTCCTCGTAATAACGATGGGGGAGGAATGAGTGATGTTGATGGTAACTTATCCATTTTCACATATCCTGGACGAACATATAGACGTGCAACAAAAAGAATATTAACAGAGGAAGAAATTGAGGCTACCCACAATAATATTTTATTGAACTGTCAAGAGGTTCAACCTTTCATGTAGTAAGTTGAATATGATTATATTGGTTTTCAAATTTTGTGTTGTTTATAACTGAAATACAAGGCATTGTTATGTGAGATAATACCGAACAACACCAAGATGATATAAATAAAGAAGTTGGAAGACATTTTCATCGATGGTTCGAGAGATATGTAAGTTTTCATTTACAAATATTCTTATAGTTCAATACCATATTTAAGGGTTGAAATAGCACTGTACTCTTTGATATGATAATTTCTTTTATGTAGGCCTTAGAATATCCAATAGAGAATAAGTTCATTTGTGATCTTGCAAAGGGTTAGAAAATCCAATAGAGAACAAGTTCATTTGTGATCTTGCAAAGGATCTCTACGAACTGTTAAATCGCATCCAGTATATTTCGTTTAAGGATATAAATATCATAAAGAATATCATGGTCATACCATGGAAAAAATAAAAAGTGGAGTTTCTATATAGGGAGAATTGATAGATTACTATGGTAAAATTATTGAAATACTTGAAGTTGAGTACCCTGCATTGCCAATAAAGCTATGTGTGATATTTAAATGTGACTGATATGACCCGACTCCAAATTTTGGAACAAAAGAGTATAGCCAATACAATCTAGTTAAAATTAACTACCGAAGAAGATTGAGACAATTTGAACCTTTCGTGTTGGAAATGCAAGTGAAACAGGTGTGTTATGTCCCTTTTCTAAGCTTGCGATAAGATAAGACAGATTGGTTGGCGGTTTGCAAAGTTAAACCTAGAGGTGTTTTTGAATCACATGGCAAAGGAGAGCAGAAAATTCAAAGTGAAGTGTTTCAAGAAGATGTCCATTTTATAAGTGCATCTGTAACATATGATGATAATGAACCTATGAACGATCTATCTAACGAATATGTTAAAATTTCATCTGAAGAGGATGACAAGGGTTAGAGATCTAAAGAGAAGCCGGAGTTTGATTTTTATTCTTCCAAAGAAGAAGATGATTGTAATTTAAAATTAAGTTATGATAGCGATTAATTTGTGTTAGTAATTGAATATTTAAATTTTCAAATCAATGATTTCCTTCTCAGTATATTAAGTTAAGTATTTAATTCAAAATCTTAATCAAGGAATGTCAACATGGCAACTGGTTCCGTAAGGTAGTAATTCATTCCATTGGGAGGAATGTGGCAAAATTGTCATAATCCAAGTAATAAACAATGCAGGAAAATCTCCATTTAATACACTAACGCTTGTTTGCCTTTTATGGCTGATCTTCTACTTCAAGGTGTTTAGTATGATATGGACAACGTCACTTTCCTTACTATGAACATCTCATTTCCTTTCGTGAAGCTATTATATATATTCACATTTAATGGTCTACATTACATGTTGTTTTAAGCTTCCTTGAATATTGAAGATGATATGTATGCCGATAGAGGCGAGAGCGATTTCACAAAAGTCTATAAAGGATTAAGGAGATCGATTCTTGTGAAAAATTCATCAATTTTACAAATCTCATATAGCCATTCACATATGAATTTATTGGACCCCTTTTTAGAGTCCAACTCCGAAGTCATAAACCATGAGCGTATTACTAAGAAGGGTTATTTCAATGAACTCTCCATGGCCATCATCAATTCATCTTCATTCTCATAACATCCCAAAAATTTCCTATTTCATCAATGGATATACAACAATCCCTTCTTATATTTATGTCCTCAAACATCAGCCTAACATATCACTCATTTGTGCTTTCACTACTAAGCACATTTCGAGTTCCATTCGAGCCTAAAATGTATTATAGAAAAGCATCGATGAGCCCACAATTTATAAATGCACCTTCTTTGGGACAATATGTATAACTTTCATTAGAGATGTTAGATTAAGGTCATTTTAGAATAGTTTCGAAGAGGACTTCTAGATATACAACTTTTGTGAAGAACTGGAAGAGACATTTTGCCTCTAAAAGGGCCAAAATTGTAATTTACTATAGCTATCCTATGTATGTCTGCTAAATGGACATACATCTCCCCCTAACGAACATAGACAGGCTCAAGGGTGCTTTCCAGACCCGAGAAGGTTTGTTAACGGACCTAATGTTTGTTTAACAGACATGGACTGAGCTGGGTCCATTTTAGACCCGAAGGTCCATTTAGTGGACCTAAAGTCTGTCTAATGGACATTGGTGACACCTAAACCCTCCTAAGCCTTTCCAATGGTTCCTACATCCATTCTAACATCACGTTCACCGATAATCTTCCTAAATTTAACTCCTCTAGTGCAATATCACTTCATATCAATTTAAATTCTAACTACATTTTATTAAACTATTAAATCTCAACTCAAAAGATTCATTACATACATCATTTCCAACTCTAACATGCTATTCCAATACTAAAAACAATTAGCAATCTCAATAAAGAAGATAAATATCATCATAAACAAAAACACTTCTTCAATTTTTCATTTCATTACAAAATCAAAACAGAGTTTCAGCCTAGCTTTAGTTTCATATCAACCAACAGATCAATAACTTAATACAAAATACAAATGGATGCTTAATGTTTGATATGTTTATAAAGCTACCCAAAATAAAGTCACTAACTTAGTTACAAAAGATCTCTAACTATCTTATAGTTGCCAATGCCTTGCAAGGATCAATAATCTTCTCGTTATGCACCTGAAGAGTGGAAAATAATAGGTTGGGCTATGAAGCTCAGTGGCTAATATATTTATATCCATTGGTAATAAGCCACACAATCAAGCATGTATATATATATATATATATATACATACATATACATCTATACCTTATTTTACTCTTTCAATCATCTACAATTCAAACTCATAGACTCGTAGTTAAGCAAATACCATCACATAGAACATATCATGTATATTTAACCATCAAACCATATACTTAATTTTGTATCATACTTGGAAAATCAAAGACGTAATATACAACAAATGGCTTGAGAGTCTTATGGGTCGAAATGGAGAAACCGAACTTTACACCATGAACAAAATGAGTCTGTTTCAAAGGAGCTCATATGTCATAAGCAGGCAGCCAAGAGAAGGTTTTAGGTCAACGTGCACGTGACTAACGAAATGGTCCCTCTCTTGCCCAAACATAAGCAAATACTTATGCTCAATTCATTTCATCACATACTCACATTTTCATGCTTTTCAAGCTATTTCCTCTTTTGATTATACAAAATGTCATAGCATTTTTCAAGGCACGACATGATAATACAATAAATTGCAATTTCCAACATTCACAACAATTTAATTTCAAACAATTAAGCATATACACATACAAGTAAACAAATTGCCCATTCACATAATAACTGTAAACACATTAAACCACCTAAATTGTTTGGAAAATCCAACCCAATTGTGCCTTTCCTCTTTCTCTTGGGTAAGATTTCCTTGGTTCCCTAACACAAATCAAATTCTCATATTCAACCCAAATTCAAATGCTAAAATTGAGTTTAAACTTAACCTACCTATAGTCTATCTAGGTTAGAAAAGCCAAAACCTAGTCCAAAGACCGACAAAAATCGAAAATGGGTTCCCTTTTTTCTTCCAACATAAACCCATTCTCTCTCTAATCCCTTTTGTTTTTTAAACAAGAAGGAAAGATGAAGATTGTTACCTCTAACAGGCTTGATTTCTCTTCTTTCCATGTTTTCTTCTTCTTTCCTAGCTTCTCTCACGATTTTTCTTCTTCTTCTTTCTTCTCCCACTTTTTTCTCTCTTATTTCGTCTTCTCTCCCATGATTTCTTCCTCTTCTTCTAATTCAAGACAACATTTTTGTTCTTGTCTTCCAAAAATACCCTTCTCTTTGTTTGCCCTTCCAAGTTTGCCCTTCATTTTAATGTATTGCCCATTTAGCTATTAACTCCTTAGTCCATTCAATTTAATACCTTAACTATACTCTAATTTAATTTTAACATTTCCCTTCAAAAATTATAATTTCTACTTATGCTCACTAAATTAATGAACTCAATTCTAAAAATAAATAAAATAATAAATATATAATTTAAAAAAATTGGGGCCCAATAACTCTCCTCCCCTTAAAGAATTCAGTCCTTGAAATTTTTACTTGAGTTTACTATAAGTTGTGGATACTTCTCTTTCATTGCTTCCAAAGGCTCCCATGTTGCCTCCTCTCTTGCATGGTTCTTCCATAAGACTTTAACTAGCTTCACTGTCTTATTTTTGAAGACCTTTTCCTTCAAATCTAGGATCTCCACTGATTGTTCTTCATAAGTCAAATCCTCCCTTAATTGAACCTTTAAAGGTTGGATTATGTGTGAGAGATCTGATCGGTATTTTCTTAACATCGATATGGAAGACATTGTGAATCTTAGACAATTCTGGTGGCAAAGCTAATTTGTAGGCTAAAGGCCCAATCTTCTTAATGATCTTATAAGGGACTATGTATCTTGGACTAAGCTTGCCCTTCTTACCAAATCTTAAGACTCCTTTCCATTGAGAGGCTCTAAGAAACACTTTATCTTCAACTTCAAATTCCATCTCCCTTCTATACGCATTTGTATAGCTTTTCATCCTATCTTGAGTTGCTTTGAGTCTCTGTTTCACCAATTTAATCTTGTCAATTGTAACTTGTACCAACTCAGGCCCTAAAAGTCTCCTTTTCCCATCCTCATCCCAACAAATTGGAGTTCTGGACCTCCTACCATATAAAGCCTCATAAGGTGCCATTTGAATTCCTGAGTGGTAGGAATTATTGTAAGCAAATTCAATTCAAGTTAGATGATCATCCTATGAGCCTTTGAAATCAATAGAACAAGCTCTTAACATTGCCTCCAAAGTTCATATTGTTCTCTCCAATTGTCCATCAATTTGTGGATGGAAAGCTGTGCTAAAGTGTAACTTAGTTCCCAAAGCCTTTTGTAAGCTTTCCCAGAATCTGGAGGTGAATCTAGGATCTCTATTTGAGACTATAGAACTTGAAATCCCTTGAAGTCTGATTATTTCACCTATGGATTTCTTGGCCAAAATATTCAATAATATGATTGTTTAATTGGAAAGAAATGTGT
>JANSVA010420767.1:9360-20861 GCA_025504915.1 Erythroxylum reticulatum | reverse complement strand
GTAGAGAATGGGATGTGTTGAAAAAAAATGAGACCCATTTTGGTTTTTGTGGGTTTTGGAATTAGGGTTTGGTTTTACTAGCTTAGATGAACAATGGGTAGGCTAGGATTAAGCTTAATTTGTATTTATTGCATTTTTTGTGATTATTAATGTTTATGAATTTTATTAGAATATTGTTTTGAATGAACCTTTTTTGTTTTAGGAAACCAAAAGAATCCTACCCAAGAGCAAGAGGGAAGACAACCTTGAGTTGGATTTTTGTAAGCCAATTAGGTGAGTAATTTTATTTATACCTAATATGTGATTAGGCAAGTTCTTGCTTATGTGTGTGAATGTTGATTGATTGAAATTGAATTGTTGTGATTTGATGGGAAATGCATGATGCATTGTGACTATGTTATATCGTGAAAGAGGTTACAACATTGTGAATTAAATGAAAAGAAGAAAAAGCATGAAAGTATGAGCATACGATAAAATCAATATGTGCTTTTGTTTGGGTGAGTAGTTCGGACCTTTTTATTCTTACCCTTGGAGGTCAAATTAAAAATATATTCTAAGGATTGCAATATAGGTTGTAACCTCGGGTCGTTTAACTTAATCAGAACCTAATGGAATAGACCTAAGCTGATCTATATGTCATGAAGTGCAAACTAAATCGGTAAGAAAAGGGGGGGTTTTCCTTTAGAAACCTTAATAGAATTAAATTGAATTGCAAGAAAAATGTGTGAAAGTATTTTTTGGATTTTTGGGAATGCAAAAACGGGAAGATAAAAACAACAATCAATGGTGATAGTATCCTTTTGAAAATGATCTTGGCTATCATGGTTCGAAATAAAATTTTGATGGGAGTGAAAATCACTAAGTTGAAAATGGTAAACCTTAAAGAACTCTTTAAGTCCAAGGTCCTAATCAATGAACTCCATTTCTTAAGACCTTGTTAAATGCCCTTAGTGTGTGTGGTGGGTAAGTCAATGCAACAAGTCATTTTGGGATCTCAAATTAACTCATTATCAGACACAGTTATGCAAGATAAAAGAGATTCGACAAGATCAGAAATTAACATATATGAGACTTCATATATTAAAGCTCTAAGTTCTACATCAACAAATCACAACCACACATTAAATATCCAACACTTCATTAAACTCTAATCAATAATGTTCAACTACAAATCATAAATCGTAAACCTAGGAGTTCATAAAACATAGTTAAACATTGATTAAACTACTCCCCTTTTAAGCCCATTGAACTCAAGCCATTGCTACATCTTCAAGAGGGAAAAAGATGCCTAGCCACTCATAGCTTCAAGAAACTTGACAACCGAGAAGCAACTTGAAGATCCCATGTTAGTAACAGACAGTGGAAAGTGGAGAAACTGGTATAAAGAGAAGACGATGGTGTGTAGATGAGAGGAAGGTGATGAGAGTGTAGGGGTGTATGTCTGCTCTCATTCGATGCCTCTTATTAGCTTAAAATAAGTCTTTTTATTAAAAAATGGGTTGATGAATCGGGTGCTACAGTGGGTTGTTTTGCCAAAAATAGTGCGGGTCATTATTGATTCGAAGGTTTCACTGTTGAGAGAGGATGTGTTCGTCGCGACGAACTTTTCCTGACTTATTGACTTATGCTCTTTTCCTTCACTCTTTAGCTCTACTTCTTGAATCTCCTACAATGACAAATAGTAGTTTGCAGTATCAATTGTCCCAAGAAAATCACTTCGCATAATTACTAATTATTTGTAAAAATTTTACCCTCAAACTACATTAATTCAAGACTAACACTCAAGAATTAAATTAAGCACAAAATCTGAAAATAAGAGCCAAGAAGTGTAATAAAAACCATGAAATGTCACCAATTTATATAAGAAAGTTGGGTTCAATCAGCGAGAGAGGAACTATTTCGTTCGTCACATGCACATAGATAAGAGCTTCTCCCAGCTACCCGCTTGTGACATATGAGCTCCGAAAATGGACTCATTGTGTTCATAGTGCAAACTTCAGTTTCTCCATTTCATACCATGGGACCCCTCGAGCCATTTGGTTGTGCATTGCATCTTTGAATTGTCAAATGTAATGCATTTGAATGATTTGCTTTATAGATAAATTCTATGTTATGTGTTATGTATTAACTGCTTAATTATGAGTTTTGAGCTAAATTGGTGAATGATTGAATTGCTAGATATATAACTATATATGCTTGAATTTGTGGTAATTGTCGATGGCTATAATTATTTTAGCCACTGAGCTTCGTAGCTCAACCTAATATTTTTTCACTTCTTAGGTGCAGAACGAAAGGGTTAGCAATCTTTGCAAGGCATTAGAAACTATAAGATAGTTATAGACTTTTGTAACTAAGTTCAATCATTTTTTGTTAGCTTTATAAGCATATCAAACATTGAGCATCCAACGTATTTTGTACCTTGTGTTAAGTATTTGATGTAATGTTGATATATAATTAAAGCTATGCATGAACTTCTTTGTGATTTAGAAATGGATGGAGAATTGAAGAAGTAACAATGTGTATGTGCTTATTTATCTTATAGTTGTACATTTCCTATTTCAAGTCTTTCATAGGTGTAGAAATTGTGTTTTGGATTCAGGGGAAAAACTAGATTAAAATAGGCCAAATTAGATAAAGTTGTCTTCTCTAAAGTTGTATATCATCTTTCTAGCTTTCCAACGCTATATAGTATGAAATATTTGGACTTCGTAGTTAAGAGATACGATTATTACTAGTCTGTGATGCTGCATATGTTGGACTTTCGGGATAGCTGCATTGATTTGAAATTTTATTTTAGAGGCAAAAATTGTTTCTGAGGCCTTCATGTAAGATATAGGTTTAGAAGTCCTATTTGAAATGGTCTTTGAATGACCTTAATCTGACATTTTTAGTGAAAGTTATTCATATTTTACCAATACAGGTCAAAAGAAGAAAAGCAGGGAGGGAGAAGTTGATATTGTGCACTTGTGCAATCGCGACTCTACGGACCTTGGACAAAATTTATATCTTTTGGTATTGGTTCATAAAAGATTGATAGAATCAAAGTAAGGATATGCGTTGGAAGAGTATGAATTGGATTTTTTTTTTTTACTAAACATGCTTCAGTATTTTGAGGATATCTTGATATGTAAAGCTCCAAATGAGATGATTCTTATTTCTAAATAAACTAGAGACAGAGAGCTACAAATTAACTGAAGGAATCGAATTTTATTTCCTCCTCAAAACTTTCAATTTCTGGAGGGAAGTTGAGTATAGTGTATTGTTTCAGTTTAATAATAACCTAAAAGAGTTTGGCCCATAACTTTCAAATTTCTAAACCAAATTGAATTATTTTGGTGTTATTAGAAACTTAAGGCAATAATAAACAAATGTCCTGAAAAATTCAAAATAAAATTTTAGTGGGAAGTTTCCCAGAATATGTTCTAAAATAGAAGAATGAGTTTACTCACGTTTTACGACTTTGAATGTTGGGCTTCGGAAACGGGGTCCAACATTGTTTGATATTAGAGCTTAGGTTTTTACTAGGCTTAGAATGCATAGTAGGATGAATTGTTGTGCTATATGATTTCTTATTGCATTATGAATTGATTGATTTCATTAAGTGACATGCATATCATGTATATATGTAGGAACTAAGATTAAAATGAAATGTAAGCTAATCATTAGTGTTTTCATTGAATGAGTAAGATGCCATCTTATAGAAGGACACGAGGAGTTTTACAAAGGTCTATTGCACCTGACTCTCCACCAAGAGAGGAGAGTATTGATAAGTTAGTAGCTGCTGAGGCTTTTGTAGGGCAAAGTAGTGAGCCTAATTGATCACAAATGTAGGAGTCACCTACACCATCAGAGCAAGTGCCTACCTTGGATCCGAGATTGTTTCAAGCATTTGCTCAAGTCTTTGTCCAGGTTATGGGTCAGATGCAGGAGGCTTCTGCTTCGAACCTAGTTAAGAAGGGGAAATAGTTTGACAAGCTGAGGAAGTATGGAGCAGTGGACTTCTATGGGACCACTGATTTAGAAGAAGATGAGACTTGGTTGAGAAAGATAGAGAGGGTATTAGAGCAGATGGATTGTGAAGATTATGAGAAGGTTGTATATGCTACAAGTCTACTTTAGGGAGATGCTTTGCATTAGCGGAGTGTGTACCAGGAAGTCAATTGAAAACACTGGTGTTGACATAGAAGGACTTCCTCACTGCTTATAAGAAGAAGTATTTGTCTGAGGTGTACATTTAGTAGAAGTAGAGGGAATTCCTGAGTCTCATCTACAGGGAGATGAAGGTTAGTGAGTATGAGCACCAGTTTACACAGCTATCCCGATATGCAGCTGAGATGATACTGAGTGAGGCAGCTAACTGTTGTCGGTTTGAATCAGGACTATACCTAGCCATTAGAGAAAAAGTGGTGGTCCAAAACTTTTATGACTTTCAATAGTTGGTTGAAGCAGCACTGAGGGTTGAAAACATTGAGAACATATAGAGTGTTGTAAACAAAAAGAGAAAGGGTAGAGAATAGTTTAAGAGGGGAGGTGGTGCTTCCATGTCAGAGAGGAGTGCCAAGACCTTCCCTGTGCAGTCTGAGGAGAGAATTAGTGGTGCCAACAAGTCTAGACAGATGAGAACTATTTCTCATCAAGCCTCAATAGCTGGAGGTAATAGAAGGGGAGAAGGGGACAATTCATTCATCCCTAAGTGTGATCATTACGGCAAGTTCCATGGAGGGGAATGTTACATATTGACTGGAGCATGTTTCAACTGTGGAGAAAAGGGGCTCATGGCCAGAGAGTGTCCGAAGTATACAAAAAGATAGGGAACATAGATGCAAGCTTCAAAGAGAACTGAGACAGTGGGGCACAAGACTGCAACTGAAGTGGGCAGTTCTAAGGCAGCTAAGAGAATAAAACTTCCTGGCAGACCAAAGGGGAAAGCACTAGCTAGAGTGTTTACAATGACACGGGAGGACGCAGATACCGCTCTAAAAGTTGTGACTAGTATGATTAAATCATTTAATGATGATGTAATTGTTTTGATTGATTCGAGTTCTACCCATTCATTTGTGTCATCAAGTAGAACTGTGTATGGTAGAGAATTAAGCCCTTTGGATGCTCCTTTAATGGTTAGTACTCTAATTGACTAGTATATTATGATTAGTCAAGTTTATAAAGACTGTGAGATATGTATTAAAGGAGAACAATTAGTGGTGGATCTAATGTCATTGAAGATGGGAGGATTATATGTGATTTTGGGTATGGACACCTTAGAGAAGTATAATGCCAACTTGGATTGCAAACAAAAGATCGTGGGGTTCGAATTTGGAAACAATAGAAAGCTGGTGTTTATGGGAGATAGAAAAGGAAGTTCGACTGGGATTGTTTCGACTCTGATAATAGAGAAGATGTTGAGGAAAGGATTTGAATCCTTTTTAGCCTATGCGGTCGACACAAAGGGAAATGGAGGAAAGTTAGAAGAAGTTCCTGTGGTTATGGAATTCTCGAATGTCTTTCCTAAGGAATTACCAGGACTACCACACCTAAGGAAATTGAATTTCCCATTAAACTTCTTTCAGGTACTGCACTGATCTCAATTCCACCTTATCGAATGGCTCTAACAAAATTGAAGGAATTTAAGGAGAAATTAGAAGAATTGTTAGAGAAAGTATACATTAGGCCAAGCTTTAAACCTTTGGGAGCTTCGGTCCTTTTTGTAAAGAAAAAAGATGGATCATTAAGGATGTGTGTGGATTATGGGAAGCTCAATCATGTCACTATCAAGAATAGATATCTGCTTCCATGTATAGATGACTTGTTTGATTAGTTGTAAGGGGAAAAGGTCTTTTCCAAGATAGATTTGAGATCAAGTTACCACCATTTGAGGATAAAGGAGTCCGATGTGTCAAAGACTACTTTTTGAACACGGTATGGCCACTTTGAGTTCTTAGTTATGCCTTTTAGGTTAGCAAATGCACCTGCAGCTTTCATGGACTTGATGAATAGAGTCTTTAAGCCTTTCTGAGACCAATTTTTCATTGTCTTTATTGATGATATTTTGGTCTATTCTAAGAGTAATAAGGAGCATGAGGAACATTTAAGAATTTCTTTGGAGACACTAAGGAAGAACGAGTTGTATGTCAAATTCAACAAATGTGAATTTTGGCTAAAGGAAGTGACATTTCTTGGATATATGATTTCAGAGTAAGGAGTATATGTGGATCCGAGGAAGATAGAAGCAGTTATGAAATGGGAAGCACCTAAGAATGTAACTAAAGTGAGAAGTTTCTTGGGTTTAGCTAGGTATTACAGAAGGTTTGTGGAGGGCTTTTCCATGATAGCAGCTCCATTTTCCAAATTGACAAGGAAGAATTAGAAATTTGTGTGGACAGAGAAATGCCAGAGTAGTTTTAGGGAATTGAAGAATAGGCTTACAACTGTACCAACTTTGACTTTGCCTTCTGGTAGTGAGGGATATACAGTTTATAGTGATGCCTCAAAGAAGGGATTGGGCTTTGTGTTGATGCCAGGTGATAAAGTGATTGCTTATGCTTCTAGGCAATTAAAGCCTTATGAGATAAATTATCCTACGCATGAGTTGGAATTAGATGGCATAATTTTTGCAATGAAGATTTGGAGACATTACTTGTATGGAGTCACTACTAGGATGTTTACAGACCACAAGAGTCCTAAGTATCTGATGAGCCAAAAGGAGTTGAATTTGAGACAAAGAAGGTTGTTCTATTGAAAGATTATGACTTGATGATAGACTACCACCTAGGGAAAGCTAATGTAGTAGTGGATGCATTGAGTAGGAAGTCCACTATGGAATATATGGAGACAGTGTATGTTCCTTTGTTCAAGGAATTAGCTAGGCTTAAGGTAACATTAAGGCAAGTCAAGCCTGATTGTGTATTGGCTAATTTTAGAGTGAGTCCAGTGCTAAATAAGAAGATTAAGGGATTGCAGAAGCAAGATGAGTATTTGAGCAGGCTCAAAGAAGAGATTAAAAGTGGTAAACCTTCTGAGATAAGGATAAGAGAAGATGGATTGATGGTGATAGGCAACAAATTATGCATTTCAAATATGTTAGAGCTGAAGGATGAGATTCCTGATGAGGCACAGAATGCTCTTTGTGCAATGCATCTGGGGAGTATGAGGATGTATCGAAGTTTGAAAGACCATTTCTAGTGGAAAGGAATGAAGAAAGATGTTGCAGAGTATGGTAAAAGATGTTTAATGTGCCAATAAGTTAAGACTGAACATCAGGCACCGTCAGGCAAGTTTAATCATTTGTTGATTCTGGAATGGAAATGGGAGAATATTACAGTGGATTTCTTGATGGGATTGTCGAGGTCTAGTAGGATGCATGATTCAATATGGGTGATTATTGATAGGCTGACTAAGTCAGCACATTTCTTTCCAATTAGACAGAAAATTTTTTTTAATGCTTTAGCTAAGAAATATGTGGATGAAATAATCAGACTTCATGGGATTCCAAGCTCTATAGTTTTGGATAGAGATCCCAAGTTCACCTCCAGATTCTAGGAAAGCTTACAAGAGGCTTTAGGAGCTAAATTACATTTTAGTATCACTTTCCATCCATAGACCGATTGATAATTAGAGAGGATAATACGAACATTGGAAACAATGTTAAGGGCTTATGCAATGGATTTCAAAGGCTTATAGGATGATCATTTGCTTTTAATCGAATTTGCTTATAATAATTCCTATCACTCAGGGATTCAAATGGCACCTTATGAAGCTTTGTATGGTAGGAGGTGCAAAAATCCTATTTATTGGGATGAGGAAGGTGAAAGGAGGTTTTTGGGGACCGAGTTGGTGCAAGGGTTTTTGAGATTTGGTAAGAAGGGCAAGCTTTTCCATGGAAAGGGTTTTTGAGATTTGGTAAGAAGGGCAAGCTTAGTCCAAGATACATAGGCCCTTACGAGATCATTAAGAAGATCGGGCCTTTAGCCTACAAGTTAGCTTTGCCATCGGAATTATCTAAGATTCATAATTTTTTTCACGTATCGATGTTAAGGAAGTACCGATCAGATCCTTTGCACATAGTTCAACCATCAGAGGTCCAATCAAGGGAGGATTTGATGTGTGAGGAGCAACTGGTGGAGATCCTAGATTTAAAGGAAAAGGTTTTGAGAAACAAGGTTGTGAAGCTGGTTAAAGTCTTATGGAAAAACCATTCGACGGAGGAGGCAACATGGGAGCCTTTAGAAGCAATAAAAGAGAAGTACCCATACCATACCCATATCTCTTCATGGACTAAGGTAAGAATTTCAAGGACGAAATTCTTTTAAGGGGGAGAATTGTTGGACCTCGAAATTTTCTTTCAATATTTATTGATTATTATGTTGATTTTTTCGTTTCTTTTCTTAATTTAATCCATAAAATTAGCAAGTATGAATAAAAAATAGAAATTTAAATGAAGTGTTAGAATTAAATTAGATTAAGTAGTTAGTGGACTTATGTTAAAAGAAAGAAGGGTAAATATGGAAAGCCTAGTTTAATGAGGGGCAAAATGGGAAGTGTTGGGCCCCTAGGAAATTATTTTTATTTTATGAATAAGCATGATTAAATTAATTTTGGGGTTTTGCTAGATTAAATTGTGTTGGAGTTAATTAGCATGCTAATATGAGTAAGATATTATGTTATAGGTTAAGGGAAATAAAGTGTTAGAATGATAAGATTTCACGAGGGACATTGTTGGAATATCAATTACATTATAAAGTCTTAAAGCATTGAAGGAAGGGCAAAATGGTAAGAATGGAATGGTAGGCTTGTATTTTAGAAGACAAAAACGTTGGTGAAGAAGAAGAGAAGAGAGAGAAAACAAAAGGTAAGAAAGAAGGGAGAGAGTGTGTCAGTGATAGAGAGAAAAAGGAGAGTTGAGCTAGGTTTTAATTTTACTAATCCTTCAAGAAATATTTTGAGAGTAATCAAGGAGGGAAAAAGAAAGAGGAAGATTAGAGCTTTCATTAGAGTCAAGAAATTTATTATTTGGTGAAGATTCAAGGTAAGTTTGTGTTAAATCATTTGGAGTCCTAGGAAGGTTTTGGTTCTAAGAGTGTAAAAAATGCATGGATTTAAGTATTCTAGAATCAATTCATGCATGGGTTTCTTTGAGTTTCCTATTGGAGTTCTTTGAATGAGGTTTTTACTAATATTGAAGGGAGACAAGAGGAGCAAGAGGAGAGACATCCTTGAGCAAGCTTTCAAGAAAAGAGATTCAAGGTAGGTTACTTTTTATAGTTGAATAATAAGCCATCAACATTTCTTTCAAGAAAATGGAAATAAATGTCTTCAACTACTTCAAAAATGTACATTTATTGAACCTTGAATGTTTTGAGAAAGTGTTGCATGTTTTACATATAAATTTTGTACGAAAACTACTCATATTGTTTCGTTTTATATAACTTTTGTCGTTCATTTTCCTTGGCGTCATGCTTTTTTTTCACTTTTTTTAATGTGACTCGAAGAGTCATGCCTATTGCTTACCTCCTTTTGCTCATCTTTTTCTTTTATTAGGCTCTCCTCCTCTTGATTAGAAGCATCAATCATATTAGGAAGAATGTCAATGTGATTATCAATCACCCTTCCACTTCTTAGGACAGTAACTGCTTAGGCCTGCTCAAGTTGACTAGGAAACTTTTCCTTTTGATTGTTGTACATTTGAGCAGTGAGTTGTTGTCCTTGAATCTCAATCCTCTTCACAAACACCTCTAAGGAATCAAGTCTTTTACTATTTGTTCTTAATTTTGAGTAGTTACCTAAATAAACACATTTAGGCTTTCCTCTAAAGAAGGCTCGCTTGGTGGGTTTTAAATTGAGGATTTTCCTTTGAAATAATTTAGCCTCTGAAAATTTTGGTATTGTGGATGGGGTTGTACAAGTGGATTATTAGTTTTCCATAAAAAATGTGGTAGTTTCTCCATCCAGGGTTGTAGGTGTTTGAATACAAATCATTTCTCTCCTTTAATTGAAAACCGTTAAGTGAGTTCACTTGCTCTTCCCCATCTACAAAAGGTTCATAAGAGCATGAAAAAATATTAGCTCTATGATACACAAGTTCCATATATACCATATACCTCTTGATTTGGAATGTTTTGGGGTAGCCTCGTAGTTAGCATCCTTACATACCTTATTAACTCAACTAACTGCATATTCATTTCTCGATTCGAGCTCACTTCATGAACTCCATCTCTTCTTCCCTCACACTCTTTTGTTTAGAATTTAGCCCTAAAATTTTGAAGATTTAATACCTTTCTTCGATCGTCTTATGTCCCATAGCTCCTCCTGCAGTGTTGTCCACAATGCACTGACATTTTTATGTCAATCCATCATAAAAGATTTTGTTTTGCATATGGAGTGGAAAATGTTGGTGTGGAAATTTGATTACCATGAGTTTGAAACATTCCCATGCATCATGGAATGGCTCTCCCTCCATCTTAATGAAGGTATTTATCTTTGTCTGTAACCCATAAGTCTTTTGATGGAAATAGAACTTTCCTATGAATTTGTTATACACCTCCTCCCATGTAGTTAATGAACTAGGTGAACAGGCCATCAGCCATGCCTTCGCCTGATCCTTAAATATATATGTGAAGCCTCTCATTCTAAGTTGATCTTCGTCTAAACCATCCAAAGGGAAGGTTTGGAGACTAGTATAGAATTTTTGAATGACGTTTAAAAGGTCTTCATTGGGAAACCCATATAAAGATGGCAACATGTTGCAGTGGCTGCTCTTCAATTCATAGTTTTTAGCTGCCTCACCCAAACGTATGCATGAAGTCGTAATACCAATCACTGGTCTGGTGTACTCCTTCATTATTAACTACCTTTCACCTATCTTTTGGTTATTAACTTGGTCTTCATACTTTGATTCCTCGTTATCATCGTCAAAGTCCCTTTGAGTTCTTTGCATTTGATGTATGTTATCAATAAAAGGGATATGTTTACAATCTGGAGATCTACTTCCTAGTATAAACTAAACAAGTTCACTTCCTAGAGACCTCCTTCCTAGTAGGGACTAACCACGGCAATGTTAAAAATTGAACAAACAAATCAACGAAACAACACAATAAAACTTGTATGCATGAATAGACAAAAATAACAAAATTTAATTTAAATCCAAATGCTTAACACCTTCCCCAGCAATAGCTCTAAAAACTTGTTATGCCAAAATCAGTTCTAAAAATACCTAGGCAATCCTACTTGTAAGTATACGAGGTAGTTGTAGTTGATTACCCAGGGTCATCTCTTAGGAAGGTGGAAATGGTTCATTTAAATTAATCTTGAAAAAAAATAAAAATAGATGCAATTCTAAACATTCTATCCCATTTTGTTGAATGAAGGCTTTAAAGAAAATCAAAAAATTAAACTGAAAATAAAACTAGTTTAACTAAAAGTAAAAACGAATAGATTAATCGAAGTGGAAAACTTAATTTAATGTCCTATGCATGATGAAAGGGAAATGATTGGATAATTGTCTTACT
>JANSVA010420745.1:0-20864 GCA_025504915.1 Erythroxylum reticulatum | reverse complement strand
ATGGCTGAATGAACAACTCCCAATGAAGGATTTATGAGAGGCTAGCTATTTTATAGGGATCGTAAGAACAAACTAATGGCCTTATCTCAAATAACCTACATTGAGAACATGCTCAACAAGTTTTCCATGCAAGATTCCAAAAGGGGTTTCACACCTATTAGACATGGAATCAAACTTTCTAAGGAACAAGCACCTAAAACCCAAGAGGAGGTTGAACGCATGCATAACATTTCATATGCTTCAGTAGTTGGAAGTTTAATGTATTCTATGTTTTGCACTAGACCAGATATCTATTACACAGTGGACTAGTAAATAGATTCCAGTCCAATCCATGAATGGAGCATTGGATTACGGTTAAGTGCATACTAAGTATCTTTGTAGGAGGAAGAACTTAATGCTTGTTTGCTCTGGAAGTAATCTTATTCCTACAGGATATACAAATTTCGATTTCCAATCAGATGTTGATTCAAGGAAATCAAATTTTGGTTTTATATTTGTTTTAAGAGGTGGAGCCATAGTTTGGAGGAGTATCAAGCAATCTTGTGTTATTAATTCAACTATGGAGGCTAAGTATATTGCTGCTTATGAAGCAACAAAAGAACCAATCTGGCTCTACAAGTTCCTAAATGATTTAAAGGTAGTTCCTGAGGTAGAAAAGGCCATTACACTTTATTGTGATAATAGTGGAGTAATGGAAATTTCTAAAGAACCTCGGAACCATAAAGCTGCCAAACACATTGAAAGTATCATCTCATAAAGGAGATGATACAACGTGGTGAGGTGAATGTGGTAAAGATTCCTATAGAGCAAAACCTTGCTGATCCATTTACAAAGAAGCTAACTCAAAAGAGTTTTGAGGGTCATCTAATAGGGATAAGAATGAGGGATATGTCAAACTTGCTTTAGGGCAAGTAGGAGATTATTTGAGTTATGTAAATATAGTGCCTTAGAAAGCAAGTGAATTTACATATAACTTAATTTTCTTTCAGTTACTTTTGTAACAAAAATATTTATTATTAATAAAACAAAAGAGTTTGGTTTTATTTGTATAAGCATTATATATCTAGTCATAAGGTACGAAGATTCTTTTGTAAGTAATATACATATACATGGAGATGTATGGGAAACATGTATATTATTAGAATCTAAATTAGTTGATTCACAGTTGAATAATCAAATTGGTCACTTCATTATGGTCTAGACTGTAGTGTTGCAATTTATCTCCATGTAAGTAAAAGAGTTTACTTTAAGGGAATGATGAGTTTCATATCATAATAGTAGTTGACTATTGATAATGGCACTATTAAATGAATCTAGAATCAAGTATTTTTTAAAAGAATAAAGTGGGTTGTTACTTTAATGTTAAAATATACACCTTAGCATTCTTTTATTCCGAACCACAATCTTAATGGGTGGTGAACTCATATGTTTTTCATTATAATTCTTGATATGATCGGAATGAATTTTTACAAAGTATCAATCCAATTTCTGCATGTTGGAATTATTAATTGAAACATGTATCAGGGAACATTAAGTCAAAAAAAGAATTTATAGTGATATCATCACTTCTGGATGTTTTACGGAGTTTGGTGATTAAAAGAATTTATAGTGATATCATCACTTGTTCTTATGTAAATTATTTTCCTTATACCATATCATGTATGGCTGAAAAATGTTAATTTGGTTATGTTATTTCCGCCATGTTTTGATTTCGAAAAAGTTTTGAAATCTACCTTTTTAGCCAAATCTTGCATCCTTTTGTTTTCGATCCAACATGAAGAACCTAAACTCGTCAAATACTTAATCAATTGATTCAACAACAAACTAAGCTCATTTTAAGCCTTAATCAAGTCTAAAAGTATCAATGTATACTATTTTATCCATATGTGACTCAACCAAAACACAGAGCACAAACGCTCCTTTCTGCCAGGCATTTCCATGATCGTGGAAAGGAACCATACAATTCCCATGATCGTGGGATATGTGATCCAAGACCCACCTTCCTTTTTCTTTAAATTTTCTTCCAAACTCTAACTCTTTTATGATTGTTCTTAAACTATACCTCACTTATACTTCAAGAATACTTTAATTTCTCATCATTTCATCTCAAACTCTAAGCCAAAATCATTTAATTGACAAATTATAAATAATTTATCCCTTAGGCATCATCAATCAAACAAATGCTTTCATTTTCTATCTTACATGTTACACCCTAGTTCTTTTCCATTACAAGAATATACATTAGCATCTTTCTTTAGCATAAATTCATCCTCAACATACCTCTAAACTCAACCAATTAATTATTAAAACAATCTATAACCTAGGGTTTCGATACCTCAAAATAAAACCAATTCATTCATCATATTTCAAGCACATCTCATCATCAACCTTACATGTAATTCATCTCAATTCATCCCTAGCCAATCTTTCTGGATGTTATGCTCACATATAACTCAATAAGGTAATAAAATACATACTTTTTTCCCTCAAGATTTCCTCAATAAATAAGCTAAGCAAGTCTCCCAAGCATCAAACATACATTAAAAACAAGATGGGATTAAAGGGTTTCAATTTACAAGATAAGGGTTACAAAACTTTAGCAAAACTTTAAAGGTTTTAAGGATTATGTAAAAGTGTCATACGTAGGAGGAAAGAAGAAGAAAACATAAGACCAAAACATGAAAGAGGGTGGTCTTGCAACTACGAGAGATGTGAGAATGGTGTATAGTGAAGAAGATAGACACGTGTCATGCCAAGTGTCAATCTAAGAGCCAAGCTATAGGTTTTTCTCCTACACTCACAATTATCACTCCCTTATTAGTCCATATGTCATTTAATCTCTAGACCATATGTCACTCAACTATACCTCCATTTGTTACTCTTTTATTTAAGCCAATTGTCATTCTATTGTTGATGCCACATGTCCCCATCTCATAGTCTCATTCAAGCTCATTCAACCTAAATTCCCATTTATCATTTTATCTTGCCCTTTTAACAGTTTTCTTAGACTAAATGCACATATCAGTTTATCAATCACTTAATTAGAAAAATAAATTCCAATTCATCAAACAAAATTCAAGACATAATCAACAAATAAGCACGTCATAATCATTTAAGATCTTTCATACCTTGGGATATATCAGTGAGTGCATGTACTATTTTTACAATGTCCCTAGATCATGATTCACGTGTATATGCAAATATGATGTATGTAAATGAAATGCACTTCATGAATTCTCATATGATGATTCAATCTAACAATTGAGATCACACATCTAGGTTACTCACAGTATGCTCTAGTAAGCTATTACCTTAATGATCTAGCAATGTCTGGATGATGTCAGTGTATTTTTGCTTCTATTGTCATGCAATACACACATAATTCACACATTACTAATTTTTTCAATCAAACGAATATTCAATCATGCGCATGCAGATGTGTCATGTTTAATGCATGCTTAATTGACTATCTTGGGTATGTATCCTTATTCACAAGTCTTGACCATTCATTGATTATAACTTGTACGTAACTTGTTTGAAATTAGGTTTATACCTTAAATAAGTTTGATAACTCTCAATTCATCAATCATGCGATCACCAATCTTTTTTAATGCTTTATATTCACACAATTCCCCAATTCTCATTCATTTATAAATAATTCACATTGTTCATATCCTTTGAATCACATTTGCATTCAAGGAAACATCCTTATACCATTAATAACTCATACTTCCATATTGATATGCATTGATATCAGAGAATCCTTTCTTTAAATTATAACATCAATTCCCAAACTTATGAAGCACTTAACCAATTAATTCATCATCAAATTAAGTTCATTTAAAGCCTCAATCAAGTCCAAATACACCTATGTATAGTGTCTTATCCTTATTGTGGCGCCCAAATAGCCCTTGGGAGAATAGAGGAGTGCTACATCAGACTTACAAATAGAAACAAACAACATATCGATGCGAAAGCATTTAAAAACACACTAAACATTCATTACATAAATTTTCAAAAATTAAAGCAAACATATATTACATATCATAAGTTCAAAAACCAGCCAGTATTATGGTTATTACAAACCTTCATACAAATTCAAATACAAGTTAAAATAAAAAACTCAAAAATACTTTTTCATCAAAACAAAAACTCAAACTCTATTGGCTATTACGATTGACTTATCCTAGTCCTTAGTCCTCTCTGAACCTACACGGGGCAAATCCACCATGCTAAGCATATAGCTTAGTGAGTAATAACTAAACAAAGTCTAACCATAATAGATATTGAATCATGTTATACAAAAGCATCTCAACATACTGAAATTAAAAACAGAATAAGATTTATCAATAAAAACACTTTATATGCTAAAGTCAGACATTTCAATAGCAAAACAGAACATACAGAAATATAGAACATATTTTTATAATAAAGTGTTAACCCATTAGATCAAAAATATGGTTTGTTTCTTATCAAAGCTTATCAAAGATCAAAGTACAAAATGAGTTAGACTGTAAATCCATGAACAAAAGTGGGCAACGGGACCTATATAGAAGATACCATAAGTGGCATCACTGAACAGAAGAGACCAAAGTCTCGACATTGAAATGTCCAAAAGAGACCAAAGTCTCAAGACCAAAGTGTCCAGAAAAGACCAAAGTCTCAACACCGAAGTGTCTAGAAGAGACCAAAGTCTCGACACTGAAGTGTCCAGAAGCAGCTGCAGACCCTTCTAAGTATGCCTACTTACCCACAACTAGGACTTAATAGTTACAAAACTAAACAAGTTCATTTCATGTGAAAAAATAATTAGTCAATCATGTTCACACGCATCAAACAATTTAGAAATTCATTGTCTCAAGTTTAGAACACAATCAATATAAAACACAATTCAATTCAGTGCTAAATATAATAAAGTAAAGTGTGAGCATCCTAAAGATTACAGTTTGCTTTGCAAATCATTCAATAGAGCAATCAATTAAAAAAACAGTTAAAGCAAAACCATCAAAAGCTTTTTACTGAATTACTTACAAAAGATACCATCTAAATTACTTACAGAAGCTCCCTTATTGCTTATTGCCTCTAAGTCCTAGCAACATCTAGAATCGATCGCTCTATGGGTTCCTCTAAAACATTTAATACAAACACATATCACTTTTGTGCATGATTAAGAATTCATTAATGCACATTCATGTATACTGAATATGCATGATGCATGTTCAAGACAAATTCCAGGTTTATTATTCTTAATCTTGTCATATTATCAATCATTTGAAACCATACTCAATTTCTCAATCCAGACTTATCTAATAACCAATTTTTGGGTCCACTTTGTTTAATTATTCTCATAAATAAGGTGAGATAATTTGATAACACTTCTTTCTAGAAATTCTTCTTCCATATCTTAAGTTTCTAATGAAACCAAGATTATTCCATTTGGTTCTATATATTGAAAGTTATACTCAAAAGATCTCAGACTATACTTAAGCTTCAACGAAATTCTTATCTCAATTTCCAATCAAATTCTAAAATTCTTAGAGGTAAAATTTGAATTCAATCTCTATAGAAAAGTTATAGCTTTATGACTCTTGTTTAGTTACAATCAAGAATCAGTCCATTTGGAAATCTACAGATCCAGAAATAAGTAAAATATCGAAGTATGTTTAGTAAAATCATCCAAGTTATCATACTTCAATACAATCACAATTTCATCTTAAATTCTTCAATCAATCTATTTCAGATGGTCCTAATTTTTTTAGGAGGAGATGAAGATCAATGTCTTATAAGTCTATTGGTTCAATTCCCTTATCAATAGGATTGTCTGGAGAAGAAGTTATAACAAAAATATCAAAGTATGTTTAGAAAATAACCCCCTTTAAAAAGCATGGAAGTCGAGATCGTGCGCTTGCATGACCGCGACATTCCAACTGGACTAGCGATTTCGCCATCGTGCAGAAGCACAATCATGACACTCTCCTTCTTCAACAAAAATTTTCTTCTTCTGTCATTCTTGAAATCCTTAATTCTTCATCTTAATCCATCCTTAATTTATATTATGTCTTTTTACTCCAATACAATCTCAAAACTAATCATAAGGTATTGATCATCAAAAACGAAATTTACACAAGCTTTCTCTCACTAGTGCATTTTTAAACTTTCTGCAAATTTTCAAATTTCACTAAATCACACTTAACACATTCTGAACATCATCTAAGTTATCCTTCTTACCCACATCATTTTCTCTTAAGGTCTACTTTAATAAGTTTTTCTTTAAACCATATGCAATCAATATTACAGCACCTGCACATTCCACTGCACAATATTATCAACTCATCTAAAAACTCTCTACTTACATAACTCATACATGTGCTCATTTTTAGTATATAAAATGTCATCAAATTCATTTATAAGGTATCCAATAAAACTATAACACACTTATTTGCTTCTCCAGCAAAAATCCTAGCTACAACAGCGAAGAGCAAGGTTTTAGTAAACTAAGGAA
The DNA here is from genome assembly GCA_025504915.1 of Erythroxylum reticulatum. Taxonomy (NCBI): domain Eukaryota; kingdom Viridiplantae; phylum Streptophyta; class Magnoliopsida; order Malpighiales; family Erythroxylaceae; genus Erythroxylum; species Erythroxylum reticulatum. The sequence goes on along the minus strand of JANSVA010420745.1, from coordinate 14,362 downwards.
AAATCGAAATTAAAGAGAACAAATCAATGACTGTGCTAAACTGTTTATTTTGAAAAGGTTAACGCAGAGAGGGAGAGTCCATCACTGGTTTAGGTGATGAAGGTTCTAGGCAAAGCATGATGCCCTCAGTGAAGGAACAAACAATTCGAAGAAGAATAGAGAGATACAATAACTTGCCTTACCAAAACACATGATTACGTGTTTTACTATCGTATTGAAACATGGCTCTATGCATGTAAGCCATTTGTCCTTCATTCAAGCTACCACATTTCTCCAATATGTTATTCCATTTGTCACATATTGAATGATACCATATGTCAATAATTCTTAAGTTTAATCATACTAATTTTTATACACCATCTTAACTTATCCCTTGACAATTTTCTTAGTCCAAAATTCCAAAATACCTAAAATATACCAAAATTGCCAAATCACATTTATAAATGCATTTTACCGAGATAAATGTCAATGAGTGCATGTATACTTATTTGTATGTATCAAAAATGCATACGTACAATTCAGTGAATATTCAATATGCAAAGCATATAATGCATTATAATTCCTTAATATTCTAACCCCTAACATGGGGTGTTACACATATATGATTCAATAAGAACACAAAACACAATTTTCCCTCTCTACAAGCATTTCCACGATTGTGGGAAGGGACCAATATAATTCCCACAATCGTGGCATGGGTGAACTAAAAGTTCATCTTCACTTTGCTTCCACTTTTCTTTCAGATTTTGACACTTTCAAGATAGTTCATCAATTATACCTTAAAGATGCTTCAATTCCTCATCAATTCATCTCTAATTCCAATCCAAATCATTCATTTGGTAGTTCACAAATTATGGTCTTTTAACCTTCAAAATCAAAACAAAACATAACCAATCCATTCATTAAATTCCCAAAACACATTCAACACCAACACCACAACCAAATTCATCCCTAATCAATCATCATAAATGTTATTCTAACAGATGTCAATAGGTCAATAACTCACTTACTAATTTATCTCAATGTCTCCTCAACCATCAAGCTAACCTAACCTTATGTGTAATGTTTACACCCTTTTCTTCCCAATGTTCCTTTATGAACAAGTTGTCTTCTTTTAATTATAAATCTCTCTACAAAGATCCAAATGCCATGATTCTTGTGCCCCCCGAAGATATACTTCCTTTAGTCTTAATATATCCAAAAATTACATAAACACCATCTCCCTTTAAAAATATAATCTCCATCCAAATTATGTCCTGTTTTTGGTAAGAAGCAGATTGGCGACCAATACTCAACCCTCAATAAATCATTATCAATACATCTCCTAACAAAACAATTTCACAAAAGAATTAATAAGACTTCAATAATCACTTTTTTATGCTTTATACTTTCACTAATTCGGACTCTAAGGTCCTCAAAAAGTAGGAAATAAGATAGGGTTCCTACACAGGGGTCTATCATAGGTAGCATTAGGGAAACAAGTATAACTTGAGCTCTAGTCACTATTTTATCAAGCCACTTTCACAGAGGTCAAGCTAAATCCTATATCTACAACTTTCATTCTTTTACTTTCTTCAAATTCGTTCTCTAAGGATATGAAAGATAGATCGAAATATAAAGATAAAATTGAAACCAAAATTTCAACTTACCTTGATAACTTCTTTCCTTCTCCTTTTCTCTTCCCTTTTTTCTTTCCTTCTCTTCTCATTTTCTTTTTTCTCCTTCTCCTAACCTTATAACCGACCTCCACTCTTACTTTTATTTCCTTTTCATCCATTTTCTTTAGAAAATTCAAGAAGTTCAAACTAATCCATGTGTTACCATTCCATTGGTCCATATGTCACCCTTCTATTGGTACATATGTTATCCTTTTATTAGTACATATATCACTATTCTATTAGTCCATATGTCACCCTTTTATGGGTACATATATTATCCTTCTATTGGTCCATATATCACTATTCTATGATCCATGTGTGGCTTACTTTAGGCTCCACATGTCACTCATCTAAGCTTACATATGTTGCTACTTGTAACGCTGCACAGGTCACCAATTATAAGGCTACATATGTAACAATTCTAAAGCTCCACATGTCACAAGTCTAAAGTGTCATTTTTCATAAATGTAAAGGGACACTTGTCCCTCATATACTCAAGCCACTTGTCATCCAATTAACTGAGCCATTTGTCACTTATTTCCAATGTCATATGTCATCATTACATAGGCCTAATCAACTTAAATTCCTATGTATCAATTTGTCTGGCTCTTTAACTTTTTTCTTAGACTAGATGCATATATCACCTCATAAATTACTCAATTGTAATGATAAATTCACAATTTACTAATTATATTCCATCAAAACAAAATTCAAGGCAAAATCAACATGCAATTACATTATGATCAATAAAAATCATTCATACCCCAGAACATGTCAATTGAGTGCATATACTATCTTGCAATGTTTTCTAAATTATGATTTATATGTGTATACAAATATTATGCATGTGAATGAAATGCATCTCGTAAATTCCTAAATGAAATAACTCATGTGAGTCAATCTAATAGTTTAATTTCTTAACAAATTGAGGAGGAAGGATATTACAAACATACTGTAGAACATCATCAAAGATTCATCAGGGAATTTCTCATTGATTTCTTCACCCTATTGCACCTCCCCTCCTTCAAGATGTGATAGTTGATCAGCCACTAAGCTTTTTCCTTCCTTCTTATCTTTAATATTTGTATCAAATTCTTGTAAAAGCAAAAGCAGTACCCATTGGATAAGTCTCGATAATCTATTGTATAATCTGTACAGATAATCACTTTAGACCCTAAAAGATAAGATCATAACTTATTGCATGAAAATACCACTACTAGAAATCCTTCTCAATACTGGTGTAATTCAATTAGGCTCCTAGTAAAGGTTTGTTTTTATAATATATACTATGCAACCTTTTTGTCACACATATCTTATCGCTTGATCTCTAACATTACATATATCCTTTAATTATACAGACCAATCCAATGACATCAATATGGGTGCTGAGATAAGTTCCTCCTTTAAACAATTATCATTAAAATTAAAAGACACATCTTTGAATAACAAATTAGTGAGAGGTTTATCTATGAGAGAGAAGTCTTTAATGCAATGGTTGTAGAATCTTGTGTGTCCCACAAATGCAAATACACCATTGACATTATTAATTGGTGGAAGCTTCTCAATGACCTCAGTTTTTACTCTATCCACTTATATGCCTTAGCATGATATCTTACATCCTAATATTACATCCTCATACAGTATGAAGTGACATATCTCTTAGTTTAAAGCTAGATGCAATTCCTTACATCTTTGAAGAACTCTATCAAAATTTATCAAAAAATAATCAAAAAAATCTCCAAAGATCCAAAAATCATCCATAAACATTTTCATAATATATATGAAAAGATAGACATCATGCAGCTTTAAGAAGTTGCTGGTGTATTGAAAAATTGAAACGACATATGCCTATAAGCAAATTTTCTATAAATACATGCGAAAGTGGTCTTTTTTTTATCTTTCAGATAGATGAAAATCTGATTGTACCCTGAACATCCATCAAGGAAATGGTAGAATATGTGACTAGTAACTATTTCAATCATTTGGTCTAGAAATGGAAGTGAAAAGTGATATTTCGTAGTCACTATATTGAGCTTCCTATAATCAATACAAACCTTCTAAGCTGTAACTGTTCAAGTAAAGATCTACTCACCCTTTTCACTCTCCATAATTAGCATGTCTCCTTTCTTAGGCACACAATATACTGGACTAACCCATTTGTTATTTGAAATAGGGTAAATGATAACCACATTCAAAAGCTTCATTACTTCCTTGTCACCATTTCTTCCATATGACGGCTTAGTATTTTTTAACCTTTCCTTTATAGCCTCACACCCTTCATTAAGTTTTATCTTATACATCACCACATTATAACTTATACCTCTTATATTAGAAAATTTCCATCTTAAGACTCTACTCCTCTTCCTAATTATTTCTCCCACTCTCTTTTCTTATTCCCCATCCATCTTGTTTGAAATTATGATGGATGGAGTATAACCCTCCCCTGGAAAGGTATATTTAAAGTGTATGGGTAAGGCTTTCAACCTTACGGTGGCATAGGTGCTTCAATCCTCATTAACATCTCTTACTTTGATTTTTCACCCAATTCCTCCTCTAATTCTCCACCATCCTTTATATCCTAAACATTGGCTTCTTCTTTATGGCTCTTCTCTTGTCTTTTATAAACTTATACACAATATCAATTTTCATGTAAAAGTTTTTCTTCTTCAGATTCTTCAAAACATTATTTGTGTTAAACTCAACTTGTTAATCACTACTTGAAGAATTAGTTTCCCTTCATGGACATCTACTAATGCTTTTCTTTTATTCATAAAAGGTCTACTAAGATTTAGCAGACAATTTTGATCCTCTTCAAAGTCTAACACCACAAAATCTACAAGAATAGTAAACTTGCCATTTTGAATATTATGTCCTCCGCTACACCAAATAGTTTCTTTATAGATTGATCCACTAACTTAATAAGCATATAAGTTAGTTTCATGTCTCTGGTCACACATCGTAACCCTACCAAAATAACTAAACCTACAACTATAGCAATGGCAAGTCTAGGTCAATCCCACTGAGATTAAATCTAATCACTTTTGTGAATTCTACATATATATATAATAAGGGGGTTTAGTTCGATACAAATTAGAAAACACGTAAAATTGAATACATAAAAATAACTCAAATTAAACAGTCACAGCATGATAAAATTGACAAATGCTGTGAAATCTGGTTCTTTGGTTTAATCTCAACCCAAGCACAATTTTGTATAAGTCATTGAACGATCGTCTTTACACCTCTCTTAAGACTATTGATCATGAATTAACAATAAGCTCTATTAATTTCAGTTTTTCCTTAGGTTGTAGTTAATTAAGAAGAACTCATTAATTAACCCTAACTAGTAGGAAACCTATGACAAGTTCTCTAAGTTTATCTAAACAACCACTTTATAAGTGAGAAAAACGGACCAATCTAAATAATAATCACATGAGCTTAGACTATTTAACTTATGCTATGTCATCCTTAACAATTTAATGCCATTAGCTGCCACATATGACCTTCAATACGACTATTACATATTGCATTCAAGTTTTATCTTTAGGTTTCCATGAAAAATGAGTCAATAATGGATTAAAATCAATCTCATGCAAAGCCCAAACAATTTATATAAGATAATGTAAATAACCTAAAAAGACGGAAAGAAAACAATATACAATAATGATAAGCTTAATGTGCTCCTTGACCTCGATTGCCCCTCTGAGCCGGTGTCGAGTGGTTTATCCTTCCATTTCGTTCTTCAATCTCCAAGAATCCAAAAAGAAAGCTTCTATCTATTAAAAACTGAAGAGAAACGAAGAGGAATGCAGATCTTTCTCTCTCCTTGTGATTTTATGATTTCATTCTTTTCTTTTTATAGTTCATTCCAATTAGGGTAAAAACTAGGTTTTACCCAACCCAAAATGTTCAAAATAACCCTCGATAAGTTGAGTTCGGAAGCAGTCTCTGAGTTAACTTTGTACAGGCCATGATGGTGGCCCGTGTGACAAGTTTCTGTTATGATCGTGGGCAATTATGCCATGATTGTGGCACTCCATCATTCTTTTGTCATGCCATGATCATGACACTGGGTTCTTCCTCTAATCTTCTCCAAGTATTCTCTTCTTTGCACTAATTCTTCTTCTTATTCCTTAAGGACAAGTAAGTGTTAACATCGAGAAGATGACTTAACGCATATGCTTTCGGGTCATTTTAACTCTGTCACTTCCAAACTGTACCTAAAGTCAAAAAAGAATCAAAGTGAGCATCCTAAGCATTTCTAAGGCATTAATCCCTAAGTTTAGTAGATAAAATGAATCAACATTTAGGCATATATCAAATTACCCCACATTTAGCTTTTGAACACCCTTAGGCAAATTGTCAAAATCAAAATCCCAAACCAAAAATCTTACTCATTTTCCATATTTCCTAAAAGTAGATAATCATAAGTAAAGATGAATGACTTTCAAAACCTATAACACTAAATCAACATTCAAAGCTTCTACTAATTATCAATTAACATTCATCACCCTTAGAAACTGAGTAATCTAGAGGTAAACTTGCAAAAAAGATGTTAAATTAATATTTTCACAGGTACACTCAAAAGCCATTCATGATCATAACAATCCATAACTTTGCATATTATTTCATTTCTATACTACTCAAAGTCACATGGATAATAATAAATCAAAGGGATTTTCTAGGGATTTAATGTGGGCAAGGGTAAGGTGAGATGTATTTTGGATGATGTAGCATAAAAACCATTAAGCCAGTGAAGCAAAAGTAGCACTTATCGAGATATCAAACTCATAAGTTAGCATTCATTCAAAACTGGGTACCGTCAACCATAAAGAATGCAACAATTATGTCTCACAACTTAATTCAGCTTTCACACCATAAGTCATAAGAGCATCAAAAAATACTTCATCCAAAACAACATCCGCCTCATATGCAATATATTCAAACACCTAATCAATATAACTTAAGGAGGAGACATTATTAATTAATAACTTTTCACAACGATTGTATTTCCTCCTTGTAACTTTTATTCAAACTCACATTTTTCTTTTCTTTTTTTGGTGAATATAAAAGTGATAGAAGCTACATCGACATAGGATTCTTAACTTGGAATTTTAACAACTATAACCAATCCACATGTATGCATACCACCACACTTAGGCTTTTGTACAATCACATTCATCAAGAGTTAACAAATGCTCCACTAGCTTTAAGGTTTAGGTAAGGCATTAGGTTAGGTGTATGTAATGTAGTTTATACAAAAGCAAAGGCTAATAAAGCTCAAAATGGGTTAGCAAAGGAAAATTCATATAAACGAGTAGGTTATTTGTCTAATGTAGCTTGTAATCAACAAAGAATGCCTAATCATTTTCATGAAAATGCATGTGATAAAAATGTGGTCTTAAGCTCGTAATCAACAAAGAATGCCTAATCATTTTCATAAAAATAAATGTGATAAAAATGTGGTCTTGAGTAGAAAATCAAAGCAAAGTAAGGATTTGCATGTCATGAAGGTCACTCATAACCAAAAAAATAGTGAGAATGATATAGATATGCCAGTATAATATGACTTAAAACCTTAATAGTTTTTATCTACCACTATTCATCTCTCTTTTAGGGATAATGCATATTAACCAATCACAAAAGCAAAAGTACATTTTAAGGTTTCCATTAATTTTTTAATCAATCGACACTCTAGTTATGACTAAATAATCTTTAAAGCAATAGGAAATAAGAAATTTTTTTATTTTGTTTGTTTAATTTTGAAAACCAACTAAGAAGCTACATAAGCAACAATTAAGCTTAAAATATGCATAAAAACTAATATCCCCACCTCCACACTTAAAACTTACATTGTCCTCAATATAAAATCAAATGTAAGAAATGGAGCATTTAAGGAAAATAGCAATTACGAAAATGTAAAGAGATAGAATTCAACTTCCCTTGGGTTGCTTCCTAAATAGCACCTTTGATTACTATCGTTGGCTCGACTCGACATTGCTCATTCTTTATAGCGAGGGTTTTCTATCCCTATCACTTCCACATCCTCCATTTGGAATTCTTCATAGAAAGATTTCAATTGATGACTATGGACTTTGAAATTCTTGTTTGTCTGTAAGCTTTCAATTTAACTGCACTATGTGAAAACATATTAGTAAAAACAAAAGGTTCAATCCAACAGGAACTCAATTTACCTAGGAAAAGCTTAAGTTTTGAATGGTAGAGAAGAACTTTTTATCGATCCATAAAATTCTTGCTAAAAATCATCTTATTATGAAATCGTTTCATCTTTCCTTTGTAAATTTCTACATTCTTATAAGATTCAAGCCTAAGCTCTTCCAATTCTTGCAGTTACAGTTTTCATTATTTACCTGCTACATCCATCTTCATTTAGCATTGCTTAATGGCCCAAAATGATTTGTGCTCAATTTCCACTAGAAGATGATATAACTTTCCGTAGATCGTTCTATATGGAGATATGCCAATTGTTTTCTTATATGCAATCCTATATGCCCAAAGAGCATCATTAATTCACTGACTCCAATCTTTACAATTTGGGCTCACCATTTTCTTAAGGATGGACTTGATTTCTCTATTTGACACCTCTGCTTTCCCATTCATCTGTGGATGATAGACTATAGACACCTTATGAGTGACATTGTACTTCTTTAAAAGATTTTTCACTAATCGATTGCAAAAATGAGAACTCTTATCACTAATCAATGCTCGTGGTGTTCCAAACCGAGCAAAAATGTTAGACTTGATAAATTTTGCGACAACCTTAGAATCGTCAATTATGGTGGCTTTAGCTTCTAACCATTTCTAAACATAATCCACAACCAGCAAAATGTAAACAAAACCAAAAGAAGAAGGAAACAATCCCATAAAATTGATGCCCCATAAATCAAAATTTTCACATGTAGTTATTGGAGATAAAGGAATTTGATCTTTATGGGATAAATTACCGTATTTTTGGCATTATTCATATGCATTACAAAACATATGGGAGTTTTGAAAAATATTTAGCCAATAAAAACCACATTTAAGAATTTTATTAGGCCTAAAATCACCACCACAAGTACACAAATGGCAAATTTTCAAAATTGATTCTTATTCATATTTAGGAAGACATATCCTAATCACTTGGCCAGAACAACACTTCCACAATTAAGGATCATCCTAAATATAATATTTTGACTGACTCTTTATCATGTTTCATTCAGCCTTACTCAAATTGTTAGGTATCTCATGGTTCACTAGATAGTTTGTAATATCAATATACCATATATCTTACCTTAAAGTGTTAGTAATTTCTCATCTAAAAAAAATTCTTGCAATGGTATTGAATCCTACTCCTTCACCACTTGACTCAAGTGATCTACAATTGAATTCTTTACACATTTCTTGTCTTTAATCTCTAAATCGAACTCTTAAAGTAAGAGAATCCATCTAATAAACCTTGGCTTCACTTCTTTCTTAGATAAAAGGTACCTTAATTTTGTATGATCAAAATATACAATCACTTTAGAACCAAGCAAGTAAGGTCTAAATTTATTCAAAGCAAACACAATAGCTAAAAGTTCCTTTTCAGTGGTGGAATAGTTGCATTGTGCTAGACTGAGTGTTTAGGAAGCGAAGTAAATAACATGCGTCATCTTTCCATATTTTTTACCAAAGATGGCACCCACGACAAAATTGCTCACATCACATATAATTCCAATTGGTTGACTCTAGTTAGGTGGTTGAATGATCGATGCTGAAGTAAAAAGGGCTTTCAACTTGTCAAATGCTTGCTTGCGTCCCTCATCAAACTTAAAGGGTACGTCCTTTTATAACAAATGGCATAGTTTTGTTAAGATCTTACTAAAGTCCTTGATAAACCTGCGATAAAAACTTGCATGGTCAATAAAAGAACAAACCTCCTGCACATTTGTGGGGTAGGGTAAGTTTCACACAATTTCATTTTTAGCTTTATTGACTTTAATTCCTTTATATGAGATAAAATGTCCCAAAACTATTCCTTGTTCAACCATAAAATGACATTTTTCATAATTGAGAACAAGATTAGTTTCAATGCAATGTTAAATTACACTATTCAAATTATCCAAGCATGCATTAAATGAATCCCCACAAACAGTAAAATCATCCATAAAGACCTCAATAATGTGCTCAATATACTCATAGAAAATACTTACCATGCATATTTGAAAGGTTGTTAGGGCATTGTAGAGTCTAAAATGACATCCTTCGATAGGTTAAAGTACCAAATGGACATGTGAAGGTTGTTTTCTCCTGATCCTCCGGAGCTATCACGATTTGATTATATCCTGAACACCTATCCAGAAAGTAGTAGTGAGATCATCTCGTAAGTCATTCAAGAATCTAATCAATGAATGAGAGTGGAAAGTGATTCTTATATATAGCAACATTCAACTTCCTGTGATCGATGCACACTCACCATCCATTTTGAATTCTTGTAGGCACAAACTCATTATTCTCGTTCTTCAACACAGTAATCCTATTTTTCTTCGATACTTCTTGGATTGGATTCATCCATTTACTATCCGAAATTAGATAGATTATACCAACATCAAGAAACTTTAAGATATTTGTCTTTAACACTTCCATCATTGGAGGATCCATTCTTCTTTATGATTCTTTTGATGGTTTGGATCCTTCTTGTAACAAGATTCGGTGCATACATGTAGAAGGGCCAATAACCTTAACTTCAGCTATAGTCCACCCTATAACTGTGAAGTGGTCCTTAAGCATACGAATGAGATTTTCCTTTTGAAGCTTGGTTAAGTTCCTTGCTACAATTACTAGAAGTGTTTCTCCTTCTCCCAAAAACATGTATTTTAAGTGCTCTGGCAATTGCTTCAATTTAATTGTAGGTGCCTGTACAACCCAATTAAAGATTTCATATTAGATATTAGCAGTTCAATATTTTGAAATCCATACCTTCTTTGTATTGTCTGCAGTGATTACAATGTTAGCACAATTTCTTCCATTTCATCTATAATGAGCAAGTTAGAATTTTGCAAAATGTTTTACATTAAACTTATGCAAAGAATGACTTCTAACTCATTATTACTATCTTTACCAAAAATTTCTTGAGGCAAAGAATCAATGATATCAATTGATAGAACATAATGAACATCACTAGGGTACCTCATAACTTCAAAAATATTAAAACAAACAATTTCAACATCAAAATCCATAGTCAATGTCCCTATATACACATTTACATTTGTCTTTGATGTCTTAAAAAATGGTCAACCCAGAAGGATTGGTGTAAAATTAGATGAAAGGTCTCCCTCTATGTTCAAAACATAAAAGTCAGTTGGGAAACCCAATTCGTTAACCTGCACTAAAACATTCTCTAAAAGCCCTTCTAGATAAGCATTAGATATTTTATCCAATTGAATTATAACCGATAGGCGTTTAACTATCCTACTTGTTTTCCTAAGTACTGTAAGTGCACAGGTCGTCTTGTACTATACTTGGTATCGAATCTCACAGGAATTGTGTAGTCACCTTAGTAGTTTAAATTAAACTTTGTTTGAGTAATTAATTAATGAACAATTAAAACAATCAAATTTTCAATTGGGAGAAAAAAATCACAAAATTAATGTTGCCAAAAACAAGAGGAATCGATGCTGAAATTGGAAAAATCGAATTACTAAAGTTAGAATTACACTTACTACCCCATGCAATCTTTCAATTTTTGTCAATATGATCGTGTTTAGTCCTAAGTATTTTCTAATCTCAGCCCTTTATCTCTCAATATTTAGATTGAAAAATCCAAATAAATATTAAATTTAGCATGTGATTTGTCGACCTCCATTCCTAAACTAATCGTTAATTAGATTTGATTACCACTTTGGACAGCTACATCACATCCCATATCTCTATGTAAATGATGAAGTAACTTGATAAATGGAAGGTCTTATACAAATGCCCACTCTCATGGTACACTCACAACATATTTCTCAGCCCTATATCTCTATGTAGACTAAGCATGAGCATCCAAATACCATAAACACACACAAATGATCATAACATTGCACAAAAGTGAAGTCTTGCATGGGTTGAGTAAAAATAATCCTAAAACTGCTTAGCAATCCATCAAACGCAACTCAATCATCATCAATACAGTCTCCAAACTTCTTCCCATACAGCAAAAAAAAAATATCAAAGAAAAAGATGAGGAAAAGATAGGAAAAAGAAGCTTGTTGCATGAGGAAGCAAGCTGTAAATCTAGACAGCTTTAGTGTAGCCTTGAAATCCTTAGTGTTCTCCTCTAATGTGCAGCCCCAAATGCCACCTTTCTGCCCCTCCTTTTTTTAGCTATATACTCCCATGATAGTGCCACTTTTTTGGCCTCCTTTCCTTGTTTTTATGCATCCCTAAATGACTCATTACATGGTTGTTACACCAAACCTCAACAGCTATCATTTTTGCTCCCTTTCTCTCTTTTTTTTCACTTTTTCTCCTTATACCGACCCACTCATGTGCTTCTTCTCTTGTCCTGGCCTTCCCTCCTGATTTTATGCAATTAATTGTTCTTAAAACATGGGTGGAATAAGACTTTTATGCCATCTAAATTTTTAGGTATTAGTCATAGTCGTGACTACCAATGTCACATTCCTATTATAATGTCCCAACTTTTATTCCATGCTTCCTTCACTCAATTGCACTATTTAACCTACCAATAGACCATGAAAACAATCACTTAATCATGCCTTAACACATGCCAATTAATACACAAAATAACAAAACACATGTTGATTGCAAAATAAACTACTAGTTTTATGCTCAAAATCACAAGCATATGAGTCGTAACTTGTAATAAAAAGCACATATCGATTCCACAAAGATTGTGTTTAGGCACCACTTAATTCAGGTTACCCTTTGTTTAAGAAATTGATTCAAAAAATTTTAAATAGATCAATAAAACAAAGACAAACTAAAGGTAAAAGAAAACAACGTAAGCAACGCTAAAATCATAAACTAAAACTTGGAGAAAAGCAAGATTAAAAATTAGGGCTTGTCATTATCCCTATTTGCTCCCCTCTGGTTAATTAATTCAATTTATGCTTAGACCAAGACTTTCTAAAATTTTAGCTACCCTCTCTCAAGGTGTAACTAAATTCACTAGTTAGATAAATTAGGATTAACTTTGGGATCTCTTGTTATGCAAAGCCTTTCTAAACATTCAACTAGATATGAAGCTATGTAGACATGAGTTTTTTAGAGTTAATATGTGGATGTTAGAGTTAATATGTGGATGCTTACTAAGGGTAGTAAGTACATTGGATTGACCTACTATGAGACATTCATATGGATATACTATTCCAGTGTCAATGATAGTCTCATCATAGCAATGGTGCAAGTATCCTTTGACTTGAGGTGCTCAAGAATATCTCGGATACTGATCCTATGCATTGACTCCATTCATTGATGCCTTTTAGGGGTCACTTATAAGGTGGTGATTGGGTACAATTTGAAGTATTCGAAGGTAATTAAGTAGGCAATAAAAGATTCACCGCTCCTGATAAAAGGATAGGATACCTACGACCTCTTGTCAGGGTCATTACTCAGGAGTCTTTGGCCAGAGCAGATATGTGTCATAAATAGACTCTTCAATGATACATAGAGTAATGAGATCCTCAAGACAAGATCTGATATCACTTGGACTAGAAGTGATATAGTTAGTCTACTGGGAGTTGAAACTTTGACCATACTCTGAACCAAGTAGGGTATAGATGGTGAAAGGATAAATTGCATGGCAACATGATGTATGGAAGGGTCTGACCACTAACTTTCTGGTCAATTAGTGGTCATGACATGTTGCTAGATACCACTCTTGACTTACTTGAATTAAGTGTTAATTCAAGTGGCCAACAAAACCAAGAACGTAATGGGTCACACACATAAGAGATCTAAAGGATGAGTAAAATAGTCTTGATTGGTGATTCAAGATATGAGAGAGTATTTCGGGATTGTATCGTGATGTGATGATAGTGGTAGAAAACGTTGCATGGAATGGATTAGAAACAAGTTTTGTTAGCTACCAATTTGGCCATTAACTTCCCAAAACTTCCATTAATGCATGTTATTCATGGTCATTAACTTCCTAAAACTTCCATTAATAAATGTTATTCATGGTCATTAACTTCCCATAACTTCCATTAATACATGTTATTCATGACTATTAACTTCCTATAACTTCCCATTAGTGATGGGGGTTATAGAAGGTCAAATGGTGTAGAAAATAGAGATGATTTTTATGCATCTTGTGTAATACATAAGTGAGAAACAAAGGTTCTTTCTTACACACACTCTTTTTCTCTCTAACTCTCACAAGATTTCTTATCTTTACTAACATAAAGAAAGAACTCTAGCCATCTCCTAGTAAGGTTTCATCCTTCTATCTTCGTGTGGACTTTCATTAGAGACGGTCTACATTGATCGTTGTGGTTTACGACAACCCAACACGAAGAAGATTAAAGAATGAAAGTGATCGTCAGAAAGGTATGTAAACATATTACATTTCATCTTTTTGTTTTCTATATCTATATGCATGAGTAAATCTAGTTTTTGAGGTTCCATTTTATTTTCCATGCAAGAATTATCCAAGGCTTTTATGACTCAATATTTTCCACGTGGGAAGACAGCAAAGCTCAGAAGTGAGCTGACCT
>JANSVA010420728.1:0-20872 GCA_025504915.1 Erythroxylum reticulatum | reverse complement strand
TTACATCATAATCCAAAAATATCGACTTTACAGAATCAATAGTTTCTCAAAATGCGATTAAAGCCTTGTTTTACATGATCTAACTTTAAAAGAACAAAACTAAGCAAATTGGTGTGATGCCTTGAATCTCGGCTTAATCACTCCCTATCTTGTTCATCACCTGTAGATGGGGAGGAAACGGGGGTGAGCTTAAAGCTCGTGGAAAATAGTTTTATAATCGGTAACAAGCAAAAATTCTTGAAAACACTCGTGATCATAACAATTTTCATGAAAAGCCGTAGAACATAAATTTATCAACTTGCATAATTAAACAATCATCAAACTTGACAACACATGTAAACACATAAACACATCATAATGGTTTGGGTGGATCCAAAACAGAATGTACAATACAATTCCCATAAGGGTCTTATGTAGTCGTGAACTTAAGGGAGTCCATGAAGGAGCTCCATGCCACTAGCAGGCAAGCGAGAGAAGCCTTTGGTCAAAGTGCAGTTGACATACTTAGGGGACCACCACAACCACATAATCATGAAATTCATGAACTAAAAACGTTTTGCCCATAAGGCATATTTTTGGAAACTTGATTTCATACACTTTGTCATTCTTTCAAAAAAAAGAAGAAGTCATTTCCATTCTTGTTTCATAGTTCATCCACAAAACTCATACACACAACATGCAACACTTTCTCAAAGCATTTATAGAATAACGAATGCACATTTTAAAAGTAGTTGAAAACATTTATTTCTCTTTTCTTGAAAGAAAAACAGTGATGGCTTATTATTCAATTATAAAAATGTAACCGACTTTAGTTTCCTTGCTTGAAAACTTATTCAAAGATGTCTCTTCTCTTGCTCTTCTTGCCTATCTTGCCTCCCTTCAACCTTCACCAAATGAAGAGATGTTTGTTCAAAAGAAAGCTCTTATCTTCCTCTTCCCTTTTCCTTTCTTGATCACTCTCAAAATCCCTCTTAAAGGCTTAGAAAAATTAAAACCTAGCTCAACTCTCCTTTTTCTCTTAACCACTGACACTCTCTCTCCCTTCTTTCTTATTTTTGTGTCTTCTCTCTTCTTTCATTCTTCACTATCATTCTCTCTTCTAAAGCACAAGCCCACATTTCCTTCTTCCCATTTTGCCCTTCCTTCAATGTCTTAAGACTTTATAACTTAATTGATGTTCCAACAATGCCCTTCATGCAATCTTATCACCTTAACACTTTAATGTCCTTAACCTACATCATATTATCTCACTCACATTAACATGCTAATTAATTCCAACACAAATTAATCTAGCAAGAGCCCAAAATAAATCTAATCATGCTTATTCATCAAGAAGAAAAAAATTCGGGGGCCAACATTTTGCGTATCTCTCCTTTGTGTGTTGTGTTCTTTCTCTCTTAGGGATTGTTTATGTTATCTTAGGTTTATTGAATTGGGTTTTGTATAAGAATGATCTTAATGCTCTATTAAATTATTTTTTTAATGTAAACTCATTGCTAGAATCTTAAATACAATACTTAATAGTTATGTTTGGATTCATTTGTGGCAACTAATGGTTTTGAATCTTTAGGGATAATAACCTAGGTTAAATGAGTCGAGCTTGTGTCATTTTTTCCTAGATTGGTCTATTTTATTAGTTTGTAATGCAATTGTCCCATTAAATTTAGAGAGCTTATTCTTGGTTGTTCGATAGCCAGGTTCAATTAAAGAGCCTATTTTAATTAAACGTGACTTAAGGGAAAACTGAGGCTAATAGAGCTCGTTGTTAACCTACGATTAATAGTTACTAGGAGAGAATGAGAATAATAAGACATTGAAGTATGCTTATTCGTGTGTGGGTCGAGATTGAACTGAGAACCAGATTCCGAAATCCATTCATCAATATTTATCATTTTCACTTCTTACTTTAAGTTGTTTTCGTTAGTTTAACACTTCATTTTCTTTACCACTTTCAGCTAAACCCCCACTAATATCCTAAACATCGACTATTTTCATTACAAAAGCTTTACATGCACTCTCTGTGGGATTGACCTAAACTTATCACTAGCTATAGTTGTTTTATATAGTGCTATGATGCACTACCAGAATATTAAAGCAATTGCTAATGTAAAAGGAGCTAAGGTATCATTAAATATCCAAGGATGTATTTAGGCAATTGTTCTTAATTATGATGAAAGATGTAAGAGTTAAGCAATTGCTCACTATAAAGAATCTTGTAGAACTCTCTATTTAAGCCATTTCCCTATATTTAACATGATCGTCATATGATGGTATGGTATATGATACTTAAATGATTAGCTTAGTGTAAGTGGGAGATTGTTAGATCATACCCTACAGCCAACTGATTGGTTGTAGTTTAGTGACAAAATAATTTAAAGACATTCTTTTATCTTATACATATTTAGATGTATATGATACAATACATGGGATAATTATATGTTGCAAATGAAATTATATTGAGATTATAATTATGAGATCTGTATTGCATTTAAGTATTATTCCTAAATTCTTCCTATTCATTGTTCTATCAATATTGGGCATTAATAGAACATAAAAAGACTAACACACGTTATGCCTTTCCTTATGAAGGAAGTAGTTGATCTCATAGATTGAAGTATAGAAATATTTAAAAAAATGTGTGGGTGCTTGCTAGAGAACACGTTCATTGAACTAACCCGATATGAGAAATCCATTTGGAACATTAATGGTACATTTATGGAAATTCTCATTGTGATGATTGTATTGATCTTTTGACTTGAGATCTCTAAAGTTATCTTATATAGGGATTGCTATGTTCTGATACTACTTATGACTTATTCTAATCATAGGTCATTCAGTTGATAGTCATTGGATGTAGTAGGAACTATATGGAGGTAGTTGAGTTATCAAGATAGGATTCATCACCCTAAAGTAATAAGGAAGAATGTTCTATTGTTCTCGATTAGTATTGATTTGGGAAATCCTTAGCCAAGGTAAATGATGCTTTTTAAATAGTTTGCAAATGTCATTAATTAAACAATCGCTAATAGAGGAGAACTAATATAATTAGACTCAAAATAAAGTAAACATTAATTTGATACTCTATGTCTAATTGGAACATTGTATGATGAAATGATTGTATTATATGGAAAAATTATGCACGGAAAGTTTAGTCAAAACCACTTTGACATTCCTAAGTATTTGAGTTGTCATGATGTGTTGCTAGATCCCAATCTTGATATATGCTTATAAATTGTTTGATTGGAGAATTAAAGATAAATTAAAGAAGTTTTAATTTATTTAATTATAATTATAATTATAATTTATAATTGTTGCCAACTGATAAATGTAAATTGCATCATATTTTAGGGCATAGTTTGATATGTATTTAGCTGTTAATATGATCATTTAGTATGTGTTTAGTTTAAAATTGTGTTAGTTTGTTAATTATTTGTGTTTTAAGGGGTTCGTATAAGCTTTTGACTTAAATATTATGTTTTTGAGGTACATTAGTGTGTTTGCTAGTAGTTCAAGGTCAATATCGAAGAACAAAGGAGTTTCGGAGACATTCCGGTGGAAATAAAGACCTACGATAGTGGCTTACCAGGCCACGATTGTGATAGAAGCTTAAGGAATAATGCCTACATGCCACGATTGTGATAGAACGCTCAAACTATAATCATGGCCTGTGTCAGGCAGACGCACAGACACTTACGAACTTCACTTTTCGAGGAAACTTTTGGACCTTTTGAACCCAGAAAAGGCCTAGGATTACCTAAAATATAAGAGTTTATTTAAAGAACAAAAAAAGAAGAAAGAAAGGAGATTTTTGTGCAGCCACTTTTGGAAGCCCTAAGAGAGAAAGAGGAAGAGAAAGAGAGTAAGAGAGAATGAGGAAGAGAAAGAGAGGAGGAAGAGGAAGAAGAAGCAGTTTCGACGTGCTTCCCAAACAAGGAGGTTTCTTGACACTGCTACCTTCCTAGATCATCCATTCTAAGTTTCTATTTCCTTTTGTTTCAATTTTATTCATGTATAAAGTTGGGATGGATTGTATGATAGTAGATGGTAAAATGTTGATGATGTTCTAACTCTTGTTCAGGATTTTATTTTGATTTAATGATAATTTAGTCAATTGTGTTTATTTAATGAATGTTGTGATTTGGTTGCATTCTTGCATAATTCGGTAATAATCTGAGAAGGTGAACTGAATGAAAAATGATTAAATTGGTTTAATGAGAGTTAGGCGATTTAATAGAAACCATGATAAATTGTATTCGTAATTGTACAGAGAGAGATATCATGTGATGTTCTGATAGTTTATTAGAGTGCTTCAGATCTAATTAGGATTTTGGATAATTTATGAATTGAGAGATTACAAAATTCATAATCCAATTAGGGTTTTATGGTTATATCTCAAGAGAGAGTAATCAACCCTAGGATCGTCTAAAACCAACACCCCATTAAGACATAATCAGATAGGATAGCATTAATGATAGGTAAAATTCCCTTTCTCATAACTTGGTAAATTCTTTGGTTGATTTCCATTGTACGTGCTTGTTGCTCAATGGTTAATTCCTTCATGTTTAATGTTAATTCCTTTGTGTTTAACTTTTAATTTAATTGGTTGAATTTAATTCTCATATTTACTTTCTGTTGCATTGTTTATTTTCAATTTCATATTCTTTTAGCCTTAGAGTTTTAGGATTAGATTAGTCCCCCTCCTCATGGGATCGACATCTCTTATACTATAATCGTAATCTGTGCGCTTGCAGTATTTGAGGGCTTATAAATTTTAAAGCTTGAACAACACTTACCAATATATTTGGGAACCTAATGGGTCTTATATAAAGAATGAGTTGAAGAGAGCAAAGACATTTTAATCAAGTTGGATTTGATTGTAAAGTTTGAGAAATTTTATGATTAAATATAAGGATCAAAATGAGATATTGGATCTTATTTGGGCATAAATGTATTTAGTTAGAATTATTTATAATTCTAGTTAACATTTAATTGAAATTATAATTTAACTTCATCTAAATTACTAAAATGTACAAAACTTATTATAAATAGGATTAAGCTTTAATGGAGCCAACACTTTTTGCTTAATCTTTTCTGTAAGAGTTATATAGTTCTCTCAACCTGTTCTGATGATATCGTTAGAGGTCAGACACTTATGCGACTATGGTGATTGAGATGGATCAATTTCATAAATGATTCGAGGATACGATAGATGGATCAATTTCATAAATGATTCGAGGATACGACAAGAATATGATCAAGCTTTAGAGTAAGATACGAATTAAGATTCATGTTTTATTATGATTTATGCGTTAATTATTTTATAGAATTAAAGTTATCTTGGTTTTTGGGAAATCAAAATACAAAAAAAGTTTCATAATTATTACATTGTAGTCAGGATTAAAACCCTTCCTAATTTCCCAATAGTGGAATTAGAGAAGACTTTAATTTTTTGATTTGGTTAAATTGATTGATTGTTATTGATTAATTTTGGAATTAAAATTTTAGTTGTTGCATGATTAAATATTCATGAAATATAAAAGTTTTAGATTGAATTTTTTAAAACCTACTTTGGTTAGGATTGGTTCTCGTCCCAATTTTCCACCAGTCTAAATTATAAGAAATAATCATTTATGTAGATTGCGCTCATTAATTTTATAATCCATATCCATTATTTTTAACATGGGTTCACTAATTTAGATTAATTTTATCAATAGTATATGATCTATTAAAATATAAACTTATATTATAAGAGTTTATAAATTGAAAGTATGGAACTGAAAAAATCGCATTAAATAAGGATATAAAACAAAATAAATATATAACATAAATAAACTTAAATTTGAGAGAACAATTTGTGCAAATCCGATTTAAAATAAAAGTCTATTTCATTGAAATAAAAATATTTTATGTTTTCTAAAATGAGGGTAAAATATATTTGTTAAATTCACTTGCATACATTATTATGTTGGTTTATATCCTATAATCAAATGGTTATATATATGTGATATAATTAATTAAAGACATTACTTATTTTATGCATTTTTTAATTAACTAATATATAAATAAATCAATAGAATAAGTAGACTTTATAAATGAAATTACTATCATAACTATGAGATTTGTACTGTATTTAAATATCATCTTTAAATTATTTCTAGTTGCTACTCTATTAAGAGTTGTGTTTCTTCCTTATAAAAAAAGTAATCAATCTTATTGACCAAAGTATAGAGATAATTAATAAATGTGTAGGTACTTGTAAGAGAATTTCTTTTTTGAAAAATAAGAGAACATATTTATTCAGTTGACTTGCCATAAGAATTCCATGTCGAATATTACTTATGTGTTTATGGAAATACTCATTGTGTTGATTGTATAAGTAATAATTTAGCTTAATATTTTCAAAGTATTTCATATAGGAATCACTATGTTTTGATAATACTTATGACTTATTTTGATAAGTGATAATTATTAGAAATGACATGAACTATGTTAAGATAATTTTGTGGTCAACATAGGATTTTTCATTTAAGAGTAAATAGGAAGAATTTTCTAATATTTTTATTGGTATTAATTTGAGAAATATTTGATCAATGTGGAATGACACTTCAAAAAATAGTTTTTGATTGTCATTAAAAGAATCTGTTACTATTGTCAAAAAATTAATATAATTGGACTTTAAACATAGTAGGTATTAATTTCATACTCTAACATGGAATTATTTGATATAATGATTGAACTATAATAAAAATTATGCACAAAAAATGTTAGTCAAAATTAATTTGATATTCTTAATGTTTAAATAGCAAAGATATGTCACTAAACATTAATCATGATCGATAATTATAAATAGTTTAATTAGCAAATCAAAGATAAACTAAATAATTTTAATTTATCTAATCTTAAATACACTTTATAGTTCTATCTATTACTAATATTTTTTGGGATATAATGAGTTATATACAGAGAACGATTATAGAGATAAAAGGTAATAATTAAGATAAGCATTGTAAAATATAGAAAATTTTAATATCAAATATATAATATTTAATAAATAGGAACTAATATTAGATATTATATATTGTTTAGACCTCATTAGTATTCAATTAGAATTAAATAAATTGAATTACTAAAAAAACTCTATTATAAGTAGGTTTTGTTTTTTTTTTAAAAAATTAGCATTTCTTATTTATTTCTCACTATATCTCTTTTCAAAATTATTTCAATCTTTTTGTATGAATATTGTCTAAGCCATCTTTTATCTATAATTTGATTATAGTTTGACTATTATTTGTGATAATTATATGATTGATTTCACAAATGTTGCAAATCCTATGTATAAAATGTAAGCCAATTCAATATATATTTGATAATAATATACGTTATAATAACATATATATTGAATGCGAAAGAAATCAATATAGCTCCTATCATTGACATTTTTATTTGAAAAGTTTGCGTTTTGGAAATCTTCTAAACTCAGTTTCCCAATCGATGGTGTATATTTTTACAAGAGAAGAACGAGCCTAGGGATCCTAAAAATCATCAAGAAAAAAATATCAAATGTGGTCCCATCAAACACATTGACAGTTACCACAAAAATAGGACATTCATATTCATTAATTACATATCATTGGACCATTTATGGGTATTAAACCAGAATATGGAAAATATCTCATATTCTCCCACTTGGTTTATATGTTTAAATTGATATCAAATTCTAATCTGACCTAAATATAATATATGAATCAATGCTATAGGTCCTTTAGTAGTAGTATTATCTTTCATGTATTACAATGTAATATATTTATGTATCAACTAGAATGTGGTAACATTAGGTAATAAATAAATCCTATGTTTATTCTAGGTCCAAAATAATTATTTTTCTCAAAATTTAATAATGTGCACCATAATATTAGAAATTGTTATACAAGTTTCACAAGAGAAACATTGTCCATACAATGAAAACTATTTAATGTAACTCAATCCCATTCTAACAACTTGATCCTTGAACTTCATTGGTGGCATGCCTTTTGTTAAAGGATCAGCTATCATCAATTTAGTGCAAACGTGTTCAATGATCACTTTCTTTTACTTAACACATTCCCTTATAGATAAAACTTAATGTCAATATGTTTACTTTAACTACCACTCTTGTTGTTTTTAGTCAAAAAAAATAGTAGCTAAATTGCACAATATATTTTTAATGGCCTAGAAATGAAATATACAATTTTAAGCTCATATATAAAACTCTTTAGCCATACACCATGTGATATAGCCTCTAAATAAGAAATAAACTCAACCTCCATGGTGGAAGTAGCAATTAAAGATTGTTTGGCACTTTTCCAAGATATGACTCCATGGGCAAACACAAAGATATAACCTAATGTTGGTTTCTGTGAATCTACACACCCAGAAAAATCTAAATTTTAGTACCCTATTACCTCAAGCTTTTTAGTTTGTTTGTATATAAGCATGTAATCTTTGGTCCCTTAAAGATTTCTCAATACTTTCTTTACAGCCCTCTAGTGATCTAATCCTAGGTCACTTTAATATTTGGTTAACATTCTAATAATAAATGCAATATTAGGTCTTGTATAGACCTAAACATACATCAAGCTTCCAACTGCAGGAGCATATGAAATGTTTTTCATTTATTCCCTTTCAAAATCATTTTTAGGCATTGGACCAAATTGAAAATATCGCCTTTCAAAATGGGGCTACATTTTGTGAACAATCTTTCATCCAAATTCTCTCTAAAATTTTATTAATATATGTGTATTTTGAAAAACCCAAAATATAACGAAATTTGTCTCGATGGATCCTAATGCCAATGTTATAAGGCGAATAAACCATTTTTTCATTTCAAAATTGTTAGAGCGAATTTTTTTCGCTTAATATAACAAACCCCTATCATTGGTTGTAAGTAATATATCATCCACATATAATATAAGAAAAAAATTCACTCCCACTAACCTTCTGGTAATACATTGATTCATGATATTTTCTTCAAAACTAAATGATGAGATAAAATCATGGAATTTCAAATACCACTGGTGGGATGCTTGTTTAAATCCATAAATGGATCTTTTAAGTTTATAAAGGAAACACCCACCATTATTAAAGGAGAATCCTTCTAATTGTTTTATGTAAACCTCTTTCATTAGGTCACCATTTAAGAAAGTCGTTTTCACATCCATGTCAAATTGAGTAATCAATGCAAAATTATACGAAGTGAATCTTTTTCAGATATTAAAAAAACATATTTGTGTAATTGATTCCTTCTTTTTAAGTGAATCCTTTAGCAATGAGTCTTGCCTTATTTTTTTTGCCTTTCTTTATTTTAAATACCCATTTGCAACCTATGTGTTTTTTTCATTTAGGTAACTCAAAAAGATCCCAAACATCGTTATTCTTTATGGAATCCATTTCTTCCTTAGTGGAATTATACCATAAATTTAATTCTTTGAAACTTATAGCTTATGAAAAGGTTTCAGTATCCTTCTCAGCTCCTATATTATATTCAAATTCTTGTAGATATACAACATAATCACTAGTAATAGTTAATTTCTTTGTGCTAGTAGATCTCTTTAATATTACACCAACATCCTCCTTTAGAGTTTGTTGTTCAACTAGTTATTGAATGCTTTCAAGTAATTCTTGAATAACTAGATCTAATGAATTATCAGAACCTTATGGAATTTCTTGATTGTAATTTGTGCTCACCATAGGTTGTTAAATTTCAATGGTGGGCTGTACGACATCCATTTGAACATGAGGAGCGTTGGGAATGACAATCACCTTATTGTTTGAGGTGGAAAGCTAAATATCCAAATGATTATTAGCAGAAACTATATCTTGAAATTGATCTCCCAATAATCAAGTCATTCTCAGGAAATTTTGCATTTCTTGATTCTATAATTCTGGTGTGGTGTGATGGATAATGGAACTGATAAGGTCCACAAGTATATGGGTTTAATTGAAGCAATCAAGTGTCGAGCACAAGGACTATGTCAAAGTACTAAATTTATACCTTCCAAATTTGCTAAGCAATTGAATATGAAAGTTCATTTGTAAAGGAAATATCAATACACAATTAACAGAATTTAACTTAATAGTTTAGGAATTTATCCCAATAAAGAAATCATGCCATCATTATGAAATAAAATATTGATCCAAGTAAATTAACCCACTCTTATCAATTAATTCTTTTGAAGTAATTGACGTGTTGATTCCAAATTTTAAACTAGTTTCTTAGACTAAAACCGAATCCATCCCAATGAACATAATGGTTAATCTTAAATACTCTTAATGAAGAATTCTATTTCTAGATGTTCTTTCAATTAAGTCTAATATAGTATTTCAGACGTTAAACATCACTTTTCAGTACTTAGTTTAACATCTATCAACATTCAACAAGAAAACCTAGATTAGATAGATCAAATCAATATTAGATCAAAATACTTTACTAAAATCAAGACAACATTGAATGTAGAAGTAAAGGCATAAGGTTTAATGCATAAATTCCAAGTTGAAACAAACATCCTAGAATAAGAAAATTTACAGAATCATGACTGAATTCAACTAAAGAGTAAAATCGTAAACATGAACATCAAAGATAAATAACAAGTAAAAGAGGAGGAGAAAGAACTCTAGTTGATTCTTGAATCTCAATTTCTAAATCTTTAAGTCCCCTTTACGATTTCTCTATTCTTTCTCCTTTTTCTTCTCTTCTTTTCTCTCCAGATTCAACCCATAATTTTTCTCCCCCTTTTGAATTCGTTAACTACCTTTTAAACCAATAAAAACTGTTAAAAAACGCTGTACATGGGCCGTGTGACAATACACAGTCAGACCGTGTTTTTCTCAAGTCTGGCTTCCTTCTTGTTGTTGGAAGACACGGTCAGTGTTAATTTACACAACCTGACCGTGTTTTTCTTGGTTCTAGCTGCCTTCTCGTTGTTGTAAGACACAGTCAATGTTAATTTACATGGCCTGACCGTGTACTCCTCTGGTTATCTTCGTTATCCTCTTAAAACATCTGCAAACTCCGAAAACAAAGTAGCAGTACCAAATTCACAAAAACTAAAGGTAGTTTAACATCATTCAATATAAAACAATGACAAAATAAAGCTAAAATATATAAAGAATATCGACTTATCAAACTCCCCTATGCTAAACTTTTGCTTGTCCTTGAGCAAATCAAACTTAAATGCAAATTAAAGGGGTAAGATAGCTAAAATGTCATAAAGTGAGGATCACAAGATTAAGCAAAATATTTCGTTACATCTCAACTTAATCAAATACTCACTCCAAGTAATAGTTCATCACTCACTGTCTCTACGAAGCTTAGCTCAAAGATTGAATAAACCTGAATCACAATAGATATTCATTAACATCTTCAAATCAATCGGGACTCAAAGGGGTGTAAACAAACATTTCAAAAACAAATTAGGATCATCCCCCGTCATCCTCTCCTTCTCAAAGGAGTGCTTGGTGAAAAAATTATTGATTATTATTCCCTAATAATACACGCCTCAAAAGGCTACCTCACTAGGTATTTCCCCAGTAGCTTGCATCTCAAAGGGGTAACTAAAGACTAAGTAACACTCTCAGTTTTTTCGAGTCATTTAATAACCCAAAAAGGGACTTAACTCTCCCAATTGCTAGCTGCTCTGTACATAAGCAACTTAAGGAGCACAAATGCCGTGTCATTCATGTCGGCCAGAATTGGTATACTAAAAGTGTGTGATTTTGCGAAATTTGTATCGGCCTAAAAAGGGGAAATTCTTCCAATACTAGCAACTCCATACGTTCAAAAATGTCATGGAAGATGGCACCATTCCACCAACCTTATCTAGTATTGGTACTTACACAGGTCACCTAAGAATATTCATTTTTTTAACATTAGAAAGAACCAAGCCAATCAAGCAATTCTCCAGTAATAAAATAGAAACAACAACGAGGTCCCCAAGAAAGATAACTTAGTTAGTCCCTTTCGACTTAAAAAGTTAACTAAAAGAATTTAGATAGGTCAATTTATCCTAAACCTAAGCCTAGTTATGAACGGGCTTCCACCACTACTAAAGAGTTAGCAGTTGACAAAGATTAGTGCAATCAGAAAAGTGCAATAACAAACCACCTAAATGCTCTAAAAGAACTAAATAAAGTAGAAACCAAACAACGAAATAAAATAGAGATAAATATTTGCAAAGAAACACACAAATGCATAAACAAACAAACTATCATGCTCAAGAAGAAAATAAATGAAAACAAAGTGAAAAAAACCATACAAAACAAAGACAAAAATATTTACAAGACAAACAAAGTAACCCTCCCTGACTTGAACAAAGCATTGTCCTCAATAGGAGGATAAGTGAGAAAAAATGATCACGAAGAAGATGGGGGGTGTGTGGAGGGGGGGTTTCCGTGAGAGGAATACCATCGACTCCATAAGTTGAAACCGATTGTCATATCTTGAATATGTGCATTATGAGATTCAACCATTTGTTGCAAAGTGGTTTGATTTGCACTAAGAGTGGAAATAGTATCGCCTAAATGATGAAGATAGTGGCCTTGATTGGTGACTAAGGTAAGAAGACTAGCTTGTTTAGTTTGGATGGAGGTGAGTGTGGATTGGAGAGTTCTAAAATCAAATGTGGAAGGCGCTGGTTGGAATGAGGAGGAGGGTATTGAAGTAGGTTAGGTATGAGTTGGAGTGGTATGATCATCTGATGGATCTAGAGTGGTGTGGTCTAGCAAAGGCATCTAATCAATGTTTGATGGATCACGAAGAGTGGTTCAGGCTGGACATGGCAACCGAAACTTGACATTATTGGGCTAAACCCAAAAATATTGTCCCCTTACTAATTTACACATATGCATAGCTTCCAGAGTTGAGTAATCTATTCACTCAGAGCCTTGCACAAGAAATTCCTTATTTTCAAGGAGGTCAAAGCCTAAACATAAAGCAATAGGGCTAATCAAACCACCTATAAGAATTTTCCCACTAGTTTAAGTAGCGACATGCTGAAATTGGGAGGCCAAGAAAGATCTAGCATCAATAGGTTCACAAAGGTACATAGCATACAAAAAATACAATTTAGAGGTTCAAACAACAATGGTGCTATCACCTTTAGCAAAAATCCCACTAGATAAAAAGTGTTGAGTATAGCGAAAGCAGGGATTTTTGATGCAAGTGGCTTTGGAAGAGCTAGGGTTATAGGATGGGCCATCAGAAATGCGAGACCAAAAGCGAAATTGGTCAAAGCTAAGGGAAACCCTACGATGAATGATGTCCAAGCTGGTAGGAAGGGAGTAAATGGCATTGAACTCATCTAAGGTTAAAGTGTGTCTTCTCCTTAAAAGTTGAAAGGAAATCTTACCTACTTGACAATCACGCCCTTGAGTAACCTTAATAGAAATTGTACTTAAAAATTCCAAAGTTATGTTCGAATATGTTGATCACCTAACATCTAGAAAATTTCTCAAATCAATAGCCCCAAACAATCTATATATATCAGTTAGTAAGTCTAAGTTACTTAAAGTTTCCTCATCGTAATACCTAGTTGCAACTATAGGTCTCTTTCAAATTGTCATATCTATCACAATCATCACTATCAAGTAAACCAAAGGGATTGGGATTACCTCTTTGCCATGGTGGTTGAGACGATTGCTTGTAGCTTGAGCTTGAACCTCTAAGTGAGATTCTACTCCTCTTAGGTCCCACTGTTGAAGGGTGTGATGGTGAGAATGAGTGAAAATGAAAATGAAAGAGGCATAGGGAGATGGTGATAATGGAGATAAGAGTAGGATAGGGTGTTTGAGTGGAGTGGATATTATGGTTGGAGGCGAGTGAAGAGGCTAGATTTCGATTGTTTAGGTTAGGGTTTAGAGAGAAGTGAAGGAGAAGATGAATGTGAGATAAAGAAAGGGAAGAGAGGGGGTTTTAAACAAAAATGGTCGTCAAAGTGTGACACAGTCTGTGTGGGCACACACGGTTTGATCGTGTAAATCATGGGTGGGAAATGAAATTGGAGAACACGACAGACACGGACCGTATGGAGATATATGGTTAGATCGTGTATCTTTTTGTTGAAAAACAATTATCGCCTGGGTCAATACACTAGTTGTGCGAATTTACATGGTTGGATCGTGGAATTCACTGCATCACTTTTTTTAATACCTGTACAAACTTGAAACAAACAAATCAAATGTGAAAGAAATAATGTAAACAATTACATATAAACAAAGCTCATTTAATGGTTTAAGCAAACCATTGAATTGTATTAGTTTTGTTGTGGTTTGGAAAGTTTTTTTTCTCCTAAAACTTCACTCCAAACCTCGATTACGCCATGTGGAAACACTTGTAGAACTCGAAATGGACTAGACCATTATGACTTGAGTTTACCTGGAAAAAGACAAAGACGAGGATTAAATAACAAAACTAAATCACCTTCTTCAAACCGCTTCTTGGTAATATATTTATCATGCCACAACTTGGTCTTTTCCTTATACAGGTGAGAACTCTCATAAGCTTCCAATCTCAAAATGTCTAATTCATTTAATTGCATTGCTCTCTTTTCGCCAGTAGATTTCATGTCAAAGTTTAATATTTTGACAACTCAATATGTTTTGTGTTTTAACTCCACTGTTAAATGACATGATTTGCCGAACACAATCCAATATGGTGTTATACCCAAAGGTGTTTTAAAGGCTGTACGGTAAGCCCAAAGAGCATCATTAAGCTTTAAAGACCAGTCCTTCTTTGACTTATCAACTGTCTTTGCCAAAATACCCTTGATTTCCCTATTAGAAACTTCAACCTGCCCACTTATTTCAGGGTGATAAGGTGTAGCAACCTTATGAAAGACACTATATTTCCGCAAAAGAGTCTTAAGGGGCTTATTACAAAAATCAGTACCATTGTCACTCAAAAGGGCTCTTGGAATTTAGAAACAAGTGAATATATGTTTCTTCAAGAACTTGATTACCACCTTAGCATCATTCGTGGAAGTTGCAACTGCCTCTACCCATTTTGAAACATAATCCACTACCACTAAAATGTAGAAGTTGTTATGGGAATTAGGAAACGGACCTATAAAGTCATTTCCCCACACATCAAACAATTTAACCTCCAAAATTCTAGTTTGTGGCATCTCAGCTCTCTTTGATATGTTTCCTAACCTCTAGCAATTATCACATGTAACCATATATTGCTTCACATCACTGAACAAAGTAGGCTAGAAGAAACTTGCTTGGAGAACCTTAGCAGTTGTCTTATCCATACCAAAATGACCACCATAAAATGTTGAATGGCAATGATGAAGTACACTCTGGACTTCTTCTTTAGGCAAACATGTCTAAAAATACCATCTCCACAATATTTATACAATAATGGTTCTCTCCACACATAGTATTTGGCATCAGAGATGAGTTTCTTCTTCTATTGATAAGTAATCTTTAGTGGGAACACTCCACAAACGATGTAATTAACCAAGTTTGCATACTATGGTGTTGCAAGAGATGATATAGCTAATAGTTGTTCTCCTAAAATGGAGTCATCAATTGGACACTCTTCACTGGGAACAGTAATCCTGGAAAGGTGATCAGCTACCACATTCATAGTACCAGCTTTATCCTTGATTTCTAGATCAAATTCTTGCAATAATAAGACCCATCGGATAAAACGTGGCTTGGAGTCCTTCTTCTTCAACAAATGTTGTATAATTGCATAATCTGTAAAGACAACAAGTTTAGAATTAATTAGGTAAGACCTAAACTTTTCAAGATAAAAAATGACTGCTAAAAATTCTTTTTCTGTGGTGGCGTAATTAATACGAGCCTCATCTAAAGTACAACTAGTATAGTAGATGGCATAAGGCTTGTTATCCTTTCTCTGTCCCAAAACAACTCCTAAACCATGATCACTTGAATCGCACATCACTTCAAATGGAAGATCCCATTTAGGTGCTTACATAATTGGAGCTGTAACTAAGGCATCTTTCAACCTGTAATAAGCACTCAAACAATCCTCATTAAATTCAAAAGGTACATCATTGACAAGTAAACGTGTGAGAGGTTTTGCTATTTTGGAAAAATCTTTGATGAACTGTCAGTAAAAACCAATATAGCCAAGAAAATTTCTCACACCATTTACTGAGGTAGGTGGAGACAATTTTTTAATTATTTCCACTTTTTCTCTGTCAACTTCAATACCTTTACTTAACACCAAATGACCCAATACAATCCCCTCTTGTACCATAAAATGGCACTTCTCCCAATTCAAAACTAAATTAACTTCTTCACATTTTTCCAATACTTATGACAGATTTTTCAAACAATCATCAAATGACAAACCATAAGCAGAGAAGTCATCCATAAACACTTCCATTATATTTTCAATAAAATTAGAAAATATGGCCATCATACAAAGTTGGAAAGTGGTAGGGGCATTACAAAGACTAAAAGGCATTTGACTATATGCAAAGGTATCGTATGGACATGTAAAAGTGGTTTTGTCCTGATCTTGTGGGTGAATGGGAATCTGGAAGAAACTCGAATACCCATAAAGATAACAAAAATGAGAGTTCCTAGCAAGTCTTTCTAACATCTGGTTAATGAAGGGAAGGAGAAAATGATCTTTCCTATTTGTAAAATTCAACTTACGATAATCTATGCACATTCTCCACGTGGTGACAGTCCTAGTTGGAATGAGTTCATTCTTTTCATTTTCACTACTGTCATCCCTCCTTTCTTAGGAACTACATAGACTGGACTAACCCACTTACTATCTGAAATAGGGTAAATTATGCTAGCCTTAAGCAACTTCAAAATTTTCGTTTTGATCACTTCTTACATACTAGGATTTAACCTCCTTTGATGTTCAATGGTGGGCCTATGGTCTTCCTCCATTAGGATTTTATGCATGCACATTGAAGGATGAATTCCCGTAAGGTCATCTAGAGAGTAACCTATGGCCTTTATATGCTTTCATAAGACCCTAACAAGTGTTTCAGTATCAACAACATCTAATTTATCACTTATAACCACAGGATAAGTAGAATTAGGGCCCAGAAATTCCTAACTTAAATTGGAGGGAAGGGGTTTGAGTTCTACCTCAGATGCTTTCACTTTGGTTGGTTGATCCACACCTAGAACTTCAAACTGCTCTTCTTTGGCCTTGTAATTTGCAGGGAGATTTTCCAAATCTTTAGTAATCATAGCCACTTCTGGAATCTCATCATTTAGTGTTCCATTAGTAATCAAACAATGCTCAAGAAAATCATCTGAATGTTGTTAAGACAAATGGGTATTTGCAATGGAATCAATTAGATCAATTCTAAAATAATCATCAGACAAGCTCGAAAATTTTATGGCTTTTGACAAGTCAAACTGAACACAATCCTCACCAATCTTAAAAGATAATTTGTCATTTTTACATCTATCTGACATCCCGCTGTAGCCAAAAATGGCCTCCTAAGAATGATTGGGGTACGAGTTTCTTTCTCCATTTTTAGAATAACAAAATCAACAGGCACATACAAATCACCTACTTTAATAGGCACATCTTCCAATACACCAATAGAATATTTAGTAGATTGATCTGCTAATTGCAAAGCAAGAGTAGTGGGTGTCAACTCTCCTAAATCAAGCTTCTTACACAAAAAGAGTGGCATTAGACTCACACTTGACCCTAAGTCACACAAAGCGCGTTCAATTGTAACTTTACCAATTTGACAAGAAAAGCTACCAAGATCTTTGGATTTCAGAGGAAGCTTGTTTTGAATGGCAGCATTGCATTCAATAATCAAGGCAATAGTTTCTTGCTCTTCTTGCTTTCTTTTATTTGACAAAATTTCTTTCACAAATTTAGCATAAGAAGGCATTTGAGAAAGAGCATCTGTGAAAGGAATGTTAATGTAAAGCTTTCTGAGAACTTCTAAGAATTTCCTAAATTGAGCATCTAACTTGGCTTTGGCCATTCTATGAGGAAAGGGTATTGGGGGAGTGTATGGTTTTTGGGATGCCCTTTTTGGTTCCTTAAAAGGACCATCATCATCCTCACTTTTCTTTTCCTTCTCAACTTCTACCTCTCTACTAGCCCTATCCTGAGTTTCAACTGTGCCCTCTTTTGCAACTTTGTTCTTAGGATCATGGGGGCCTCCTAATTGTTTTCCACTTCTTAATGTAACAGCTTTATAATGCTCCCTAGAATTGGTTTCAGGTTGACTAGGTAATTTACCTAGTAGTGTGGTCGATGAACTAGCCTGATTTGCGATTTGGTTCTCAAGCAACTTGTTATGGGTAGCTAATAGGTCTAACTTAGAGGTTAATTGCTTGACGGTTTCTTCTTGTTGTCTTTGGGCAAGTAACATGGATTCCATCATACTTTCCAAATTTGATTTTGGAGGTCCTGATCGATTGGAAGGTCTTTAAAATTCAGGAGGTGGTCTAATGTTTGGCTGAAATGGGGGGTTTTGGTTATTCCTCCAGGAGAAATTAAGATTGTTACTCCAACTTGGGTTGTAAGTGTTTGAGTGTGGGTCAAATTTAGGTTTGGGGTTAAAGTTGTTAATGGCATAAACTTAGTCACTATCAAAAGGACTACCAACTTGACAATTAACAGACAAATGATAAACATAACCACAAAGTTCACATGCAGAAGTAGAACTACTAGCATTCACAGAATTAACATTCAAATGATCTAACCTATGAGTCATAGTATCGACTTTAGAAGAAATTATAGTAAGTGCATCAACATCATACTTACCTAGAGTATGTTTTAATGCTCCTCGTTCATTGGACCATTTGTAGTTATTGAGAGCTATCTCTTCAATGAGATTGTATGTATCAGTATAAGTTTTATTCTAGATTGCTCCACTAGTTACAACATTGATTAATGTCCTCATTGATTGGAGTAATCCATTGTAGAAGTTATGAAGGACCATCCAAGTTGGTAAGCCATGGTGTGGACACAACCAAAGTAAATCTTTATAACTCTCCCACGCTTCATACAACGTCTCATCATCTTTTTTGTGATTGTTGAGATTTGATTTATGAGATTCGCCATTTTTCTTGGAGGAAAATACTTGGCTAAGAACGTCCTGGAGAGTTAATCCCATGTAGTAATAGATCTAGCTGGAAGTGAATGAAGCCATGCTCCTGCCTTATCCCTTAAAGAGAATGGGAAAAGGCATAGACGAATTGCATCAGGGGTGACTCCATTCATTTTCAGAGTGTCACAAACTTCAAGGAATACTGTTAAGAGCATATTTGGATCCTTGATAGGTGACCGTTCAAATTGTGACTGCTGCATCATAGAGATAAGGGTTGGTTTCAACTCGAAAGTATTTGCTTCCACATTTGGATTCTGAATCCTTAAAGTGTTTTCTTGAACCCTGACTCTGCATAATCATGGAGTCACTGTCCCACTCCTTCGGCCATCGTATTGCTACTGCTACTACTTGTCAGCTCCTTCTTATCTACAAACCTTTATCTCTTTCTCCTGCGGAATGTTCTGTCAATCTCAGGATTAAATGTGGCTGTGAAAATATATTGCATATCAATCTCAATTCACCACTGTACAAGAAACACAAATGAGAGTGAACAAACTTATATATAAAGAATATGCAATTAAACCTATAACTAAAATATAATTAAGTAAAGCTTAGTCAACTTTGGTGAGAAAATTTTAATATTTGACGTAAGTTGTAACATCCCGTTCCCTTATTAAGAGTTAGAACCCAAAAGTAAGGTACACGTGAGATCAATGAGGGATTAAGAAAAATCCATTTTTCATACTCATGCATATTGTTAGCATACACGCACATAAATTTGGATATCTGCACACATTTAAAATGACTGTACATGCACTCATTGACATTCTGGTATAATTGAATTGTAATGTCATATTGTTAAGAATTGTGAATCTATTGTATTGGAAATTTAATTGGTAAGTGTAATTGTTAATTTTTAAATTTTGGTAAATTATTAGAATAATGTCTGAAAATTGTGGGATATTATTGTAATAGGAAAAATGCCAATTGGCAAGTAAATTGACGTATGGAAAATAGAAATGAGTGAAATGATATTGAAGAAAATTTGGAAGTCAACTTTAGAAAGTTTTGAGAGAATGATTGTGAAATTTAGAGACAAATTAGAGATGAATAAAAAATGAATTTTAGAGTTAAAGGATATGTGTGTGATGATGTTAAGAGATGAGAAGATTGTTTAAAGTGAATGTTGGGAAGAAAAATATAAAATGCACAAATTGGTTGGAAAGAAAAGAATGTGAAATACATAATATAAAGAGTTGCATAACTGATATCTGTTTTTGAGGATTTTGAGATTTTTGAGTAAACTTGCATATTTAGGGCTACTGTGAATTTTTGGTGAATGAGTTGAATGGAAATAGCGTAGAAAAAGTAAAAATGAAAAATGAGGTGTAGGATTTAGTGGAAGAAGAAGCAGTAGTGAATGAAGAAGAGAAGTTAGAAAAGTTAGCATTGATCTACAACTTCCTTGATTAAATTGTATTGATCTAGGAAGATATTGACAAAATTTCCTTCATGAAAGTTGTAGATCTTTCTTTTAACTTTCTATTGATATAAATTTTGTAATTTTTGGAGTTCTTGATCAAAAGTTATGGAGGTTTGAAGAAGGGATGTGCAACTAAGGGAAAGTCCTGATCGTGCTTGTAACATCCCGTTACCCATGTTAGAGCTAGAATTGTGAATTTTGAGAAATTTATGAGAAATTAGGAAAATGCACGTCATGCATAAATTAATTGTGACACACACATTTTTGCACATTCATATGATTGTACATGCATTCTTTGACATTTTCGGGTATAATTGAGTTAGTAAATATGATT
>JANSVA010420652.1:0-20886 GCA_025504915.1 Erythroxylum reticulatum | reverse complement strand
AAACTAACACTTAAACCTTAATTTATTTAATATTTAAACAAAATAACAACTTTGTTAATTTCTAAATTTTGATGTGTGTTATTCCTCTTTTTCATCATTCTTGCAATAGATGAGGGGAAAACAACATAATCTGAAAGAAGACAATAATAAGAGTTATGATTTTGTAATTTTTTAATGAACACCTATAAGAATACAAGTTTCATATCAACATAAGGAATAAGGGAATTGAGTGTAATGGCTAGTTGAGGAAGTTAGTTAAAAAGTTGTTAGAGGAATATAATCATTAACTTATATTTTCTCTCTTTAATCTCTCAATTTCTTATTCATTATGTGAAGAATTGTCATATATCTTTAATCACAATAATGGGGTACCATAGTAAAGAGATTAGATCACATAACTAGAGAAAATTTGATGATTTTAAGCAAACTCATTTCAATTGAAAGGAGGCTAAACATGAGCATGGAGTTAAGGAAATCAAGACACAGATTTATCCATATTTTCAATAATAACAATCATCAAGAGGCATTAATAAGAATATAAGAGTGAACATTTATTTCTACTAGATGGAACATAATGAAGGTGAGAATTGCATCGATACTATACTGGTACACCAACTTCAACAACAATCATAGGGGACCACGACTTACACACAACATCACAACAATCATAGCGGACCATAATATACAATATTAAAAAAGAAAAAAAACCATGATGAGGTAGACAACAATGGAAACAAATACATAGATTTAGGGGACCGCAGAAAACATAAAAGGAAGATAATTATTTATTTATGTATTTGACTATTATTTTCTTTTAACCGTTTTTTTATTCTTGTGATCAATAAAAAATAACATTTCTACTAGCTAGGAGTAAGACTACATACGTCTAAATTTTCTCAGACCCTTCTCAATAAAATTCTTATTGAAACATTGTTTGTTGTTTATTGTTTATTATGAATTAGCAAAGATAATTAAAGCTACTTTAAAGATGATACGAGTTACATACATAAGTTATTTGAGATTCAATTTCACAAAATTTATTTTAGAAGTGGTTTGTTGAAAAAATTTCTATGAAAAATTAATGATCCCTTTCATTTTCTATAGAATTAAGTCATATATGCTTAGAATTGAGATATTTATTGAAAAAGGTAAGGAATTGATCTATTCTAATTATTTTGTATTCATATATAACAATTTAATGTGATGACACTTATATTCATATTTAGATAAGATTTTTTTTCTAAATCTCATTTAAATTGTTGACTAAGAATAATTTACTATAAAGATTATTCAAAATTACTACTTTATTTTACTTTCTATACAAAAAGTATTATATATTTATGAATTGGGATACCTTAGATAAAGATTTGGTAAATTTTAAGAATTAGTTACACAGGTCTTTACATAAATTTCGAATAA
This sequence comes from Erythroxylum reticulatum, assembly GCA_025504915.1. Taxonomy (NCBI): domain Eukaryota; kingdom Viridiplantae; phylum Streptophyta; class Magnoliopsida; order Malpighiales; family Erythroxylaceae; genus Erythroxylum; species Erythroxylum reticulatum. The sequence continues at coordinate 19,467 of JANSVA010420652.1, read as the reverse complement.
TTACCAAACGTTTTACATTTTATAAATTAATTTTTAACATTAATATTTGTTTACAAAACGTCTTTATTTTTATAAAATGTATTAGTGGGCACTTTAAAATTTTCTAATATGTAAATAAACTATTAATGTTATCATATATTATTTACAAATTATAAGAATTATTTTATGAACAAATATTAATTTTAAGAGTGAAATTATAAAAAATAGATTTCAAGAATTTTTGTAAAAACCTTCCCTTTACCTAAAAAGAAAAAGGAACCGATTTTATTGAAAAGTTTTTAGTTTTTTTTGCAAAAATAAGTAGCATTGGATTTGGAAAACCATTCTGCCTTAAGAGCCAACAAAGCGTACCACTCTGACATAAATGGTAGAACGTGTCCTATTGCTTTGATCTCGATCTTTCACTTATAGTATTGAACTATTGATTCCTCTTAAATCTAGCAAAATGGTTTAAGTAATATTTCTTTGCGACTTATAAGTTAAAAGAGATAATGCCTGAGAATCATCAAGAGATCATTAATAAAGGAGTTGAGAATCATACATAAAAGAAATTCTAGTCCACCTCATAACGAAGAGGATCTTGCAACTATGGACTCTGGTGATTGTGGTGCAACTAAAAGCAAGAATCATACTTCTTCTGTGTGACTAGAGTTACTTTGGTGACTGTGAAAGGTGTTGATAAGGCTGAGTTTAAGCATTGCAATGGGAAGCTTTCTACTAAAGGTACGAATGAGACTTCACATCTGTGTGAGCATTTGATCAAGTATTGTCCAAAGAAACATTTAAGGCTTGTTGGAGTCCAGAAAACATTATTAATTTGGACTGGGAATAAGTTTGATAGAAAAAAAAAATTGCACAGCTACAAATTTAGCCAGGAATTCTCAAGAAGAGAGTTAGTTAATATAATTGTAATGCACAATTATCCTTTGTCTATAATTGATCACATTGGTTTCAGAAGGTTTGTAATGAGTTTAAACAATGAATTCAGGATGATATCTTGTAATACATTGAGAAATGATATCCTAAAAATGTTTCTAAGTGAAAAATCAAACTTGAAAAAAATGTTGGAGGATCATGGGTCTAGGATTGCTATCACTACAGACATGTAGACAGCTTCCAACCAAAAGAAAGGATACATGGTTATGATCGGACACTTCATTGATAGAGATTGGCTTCTAAGAAATCAAATTCTAAGATAATTAATTTTCTTAGATTTAACATGTTTCCTTCCCTATTGATAATATCAAGTTTTCTTAAGATGTTATATGCAAATACTTTGCTTAATCTTTATCTTGGTTACCATATATAGATGTAGTAATTTGCATGTTTAGTAATTAGTTCCTTTATACATGCTAAATATTAATTACTTAGAGAACCATTCTGTGTTCTGTATTTAAGTTGTAATATTTTTTATCATTTTATTTATAGGTTTATATTTGTGCCATGCCCACATACAAAGGAGACTCTATTGAAATTTTTTGAGGAGTGTTTGTATGAGTTTAGCCTAGAAAATAAGATTTCTTCTGTGGTTGTGGATAATTGTAAAACAAATGATGCAATGATGAACCTTCTACATGAGAAGCGTAATGCCAATTCTCTTATATTAAATGAAAAATTTTTGCTTATGCGATGTGGTATTCATATATTAAAATTGATTGTCAAGGATGGTTTGGATTTCATAGGTGAAGGGTTAGAAAGAATTAGTGATTGTATTTTATTTTAGGCATCAACTCCTAAAAAGATTGTTAAGTTATCAATTTGTGCTTAATTTGTATTTAATTCTCTTTAATGCGTTGAAATTATTATTCAAAATTAATGGAATTGTCTCATAATTATTCTCAGATGATTTTCAACACCTTAGAGATGAAATTGAATCAAAAAGATGCAAAAGAAACGAAGAAAATCTGAAATTCCAAGTTTGGCATCAATTCAGTGATTAAGCGTGGGCACATGCAAGGATGGAAATTATCTGCATAATTGTTTTCAAAATTTATATCCGAGATTTTCATAATCTTTGAAGATCATATTGCTATCTTATTAATGGAGATCAGCATTTTGAAGTGGGGATAAGGACTATCTGCTGAAGATCACGAAAGAGAGAAGAGAAGAAGAAATAAAAAAAGCATAAAAGGAGGGTGGAGTTGCTGTTCACGCAACCACTTTAGGAGTAGTGCTTACATTTTTCTGCAGTTTTTCTTCTTGTTTTTGGTCAATCTTTAGTTTTAGAATAGTTTTACACTTTCTGCAGATTTTCCTTTAGTAGTAGTTTTAAAGTTTTTTTTGCAATTTTCTTCTCGTTTTTGTCAGACCATCTTAGGAGTAGTTTCAGTTTTTTGCACTTTTCTTTTGGTTTTTCTGGACAACCATAGTTAGCTTTCAATTTTTGCATTATTTCTTTAGGGATTTTCAGATTCTTTAGAGAAAGAACAGGGATGAAGACTTTGTGTTTGGCTATTACTTTGTTTATTTTTACTTTCGTTATGATTAGCTAAACCCCTTTTCTTGATTAAGGGGAACCATGTTATCATCTATTATGTGTGAGATGTTTCAATAATGTTTGTTTTGTTGATGAACATTGAGTGTCTTCCGAATTACTTTTTCTAATTGAATTGATTGATTTATAGGTGCGCAACTAGGAATTGATTCGTTTAATAGATAGATTAATGAAATATGACATTCAATTTTGTTAATCACAAGTAGCAATTAGGATTACCTTATTCATGTTAGAGTCGAAAATTCTAAGAAGATACTCATCTTGATTAATTGCGTGTCGTACATGTGTTATCTTGTTTATTGGTTTCTTAGTTCTTAAAGCTATTCTTCAATTGAATCTATGATCGTAATTAGATTGTTGATTAATAAGAATGTGTAGAATACATGTTTCTATTCATTAACACTTAAGAGAAAACAAACCCCAGTGAATGTATATTGATGAACTGAATTTTATATCAAGGATTCATTTTAGTGTGATAACATTGGTGACCCAAAATTAAGGTTTTTCTATAAAATTTTTAGATCCAATTACTTCCATTAATTTCTAATTTGTTTATCTATTTCTTAAATTTTGTGAATTGAGACCCCCCTTTTACTTTGATTTAGTTTTAAACTCGCTAACATTTACCGTTAAAAATTTCTCGTGAAAACGATCCCTACTTTTCGCTACTACATTATTTTGTATTAACGGAAGTTGGTTTCTTTTTAAATTTGGTTGCAGGCGACAACAATACCAAATTTTAGTGCCATTGTTGGGGAATTTCTTAACGGTTTTTTTAGTGATGTTTTTGTTTTTGTTTTTGATTTCATTACTCTTAGTTAACTTGTCTTCTGTTTGTTTTAGTTTTACAACTTTTTCTAATTTTTCGATCTTTTAGCGGCATGGCTCACTATCAGTATACTTTTGATTTTGATTTTTCATATTATCCTTATTATGATAATGAGTTTCCATCTGTTGCGACTTCCAGGTTTGACTATCAAGTGACAGATTTCATACCCTTAGCTGCGCAAGTACCGAGGGATGACCAACAAGCTAAGATATGTGAAGTTTGCTCATTTTTGGGTTGTTCCTTTTGTACGTGTTCCTTTTTGTAGGGTACACAATATCGATTCGCTTCTCCACTGAGCTACTATCAAGAGCAGTCCTACTTCTAGCTAAATCCTCCACCTCTACCATCACTACAACAAGTTAATAAGATGTCTTTGGAGGAGATGTTAATGAGTTTGGCGACGAGCACTCTTCAATTCTAGCAGGTAACGAGGAGTAGCTTCAAGACCTTGGAAGATCAATTGAGCCACTTAGCAGAGAGACTAGAAGCCCAAGTGTCTGCAAGAGTTCTTAGCCAACAGGAGAGTGATGCGGAGGAGTTATGCATTCCTTCAGAGAGTGGAGATCATTTAGAGAAGCCAGAAGCAATAAAAGAAAAGCAAGCAAAGTTAGGAGAGGAAGAGGTTATAGTTCGAGAAAAGATTAAGGATGTGTAACCTCTTAAGGTAAGCGACGCAGTTCATGTTATCACTAACTAAATTTTGTTTCCTTTTCCTAGTTGTTTACGGGTAAAAGAAGAAGAAGAACAAGAAGAGAAGCAAGAAGAAGAAAAGTTGCTAATCACATATGAGTTGAACGAGCTGTGGGAAAGCGAGCTAAAGATCAAAGGAGACAAGCAGGATGTTAAGTCTCCACAACCATTGGCGATACTCTTATGAAGACCATCTTAGTGTGAGAAGGGCGATGCCCGAAAAGACGAGTGGACATTAGAGTATGATGGTGAAACAATAAAGTTCCACTCATCAGAAGTCATGGAGCATCATGCTAAGAAGGAGCTAACTTTGAGGAAGTTGCTTCAGCTTCCTCACGGAGTTTGAGCATGCTTCCTGTTGGACTCAAGCATCTATTATATAATGGATGATATACATATGCCAAAGGTCAAGCTTATGATCTTAAATAAGCATTTGATGGGAGGCACCCCATCCGTATCCGTTTCTTTTTTGTGTTTTTCTTTTTTATGCATATCTTTTGAGTGTTTTACTTGTTTTCTTTGGTTTGTTTTATTTGTAGGCATTTGAAAAGGAATCTTCAATCATTCATTTCAAAGCTGCATATGACATCTTCAATCTAGGGGATTACTTCTGTTCCCATCCCTCTTTTGTGCTTTTATCGTTTTTGGACATTGAGGACAATGTCCATTCTCAATGTGGGGGAAGGAATTAGAGTTTTTTGTGTGTGATTCTTTTCGGTTATTGCATGATTGTTGTGTGTTAAACTGTAAAGCTTTGTCATATTAGTTTGGATGAGATTGAGTATATGCATGAAATTAAATTGGGCTAAGTGAATCTTAAGTGAAACATGTTGATTGATTGCAATAGTTGATCTCGTAAACTTAGTCAAAATTTTGACATTTGAGTGATGAGGTAATGTATGGAATTGAAGTGAATTCTTAAGTAAACCTGTGAGCAAAATTTGAGCCTAAATGACATCATCTTTATGCCATTCTATTTCTTTGAATTGTGTGATGATCCTTTATTCATGTTGCCTTTAGAACTTGCACTAAACCGGTTTGAATTTATTTGATTACATAGGATGTAGACATGATTAAGGCCTTCCTTGTTTTTAAACCCTTTAGCTTAAAAATAACCCACCTAATTATTTTCCCTTTGCAAACATTTTTTAGCCTTTATCCTTGTGTTTTTTTCAATCAGTCACCTTACATTAAAACCTAAAACCCCATTAGCCTTACCTTATCACAAGTTGAACAAAGCATTGAGTAATTTGGGACTTTTGTTATGTGTTTTATTTTGAGATACTTTTATAGGTGCTTCTACTCATGTGTTTATTAAATTTTGTTGCTAGTAATTTCTCTTATTTTTATTGTTTTCCCTTGTGTTTAGCGTTATTCAATCCAAAGAAAAAAAGGACAAGTAAAGGGGAAAAGGAAAAGAAAAAAAGAAAGAAAAAGATCCAAAAAAAGGAGAGAAAGAAGAAAGTCAGAAAAAAGAAAAAAAAACAAACAAAAGAAAAAAAAAGAGATCAAAGCATAGTAGCATTAGTTAGTAATGAGTAGTTGTAGTCCTTTGTATTCATATGTTTATCTTAGAATTTTAATTCGATTGTCCCTTTTATTTGGTACTTTGTGAATGCTTATGATTAACCCTTTGCCATTTTTACCTTACTTTTGAACCTAGCCCCATTACAACCCATAATAAAGTCCTTATGATCTATAAGTTCATGTAATTCGAATGAATGATCACTGGTGAATTTGCAAGTCTATAGTAGTGCAATCTGTTAGAGGGAGATTTGAGAGAAACATTTTGACCTCAAACACTTGGGTTTAAGCGAGAAATCTGTGAGAAGAATTTACTTGGTTTCATACTTACCTTTAAACTAAAAAACTGTCTTATTTTGACTTTGTTTATTTGTATCGGTAAAAAGTGATTATGATTTATGTTGCAACCTAAGTCTTACTAGCCCAAGTTAATGGATTGTGTGTACTTAATCTTATAAATGATGAATTGATAGAGTGTAGTGGTTTGACATGCTTGCTCGAGGCGAGCAAAGGTTTGGTGTGGGGGAATTTGTTAAGTTATCAATTTGTGCTTATTTTGTATTTAATTCTCTTTAATGTGTTGAAATTATTATTCAAAATTAATGAAATTGTCTCATAATTATTCTCAGATGATTGTCAACACCTTAGAGATGAAATTGAATAAAAAAGATACAAAAGAAACAAAGAAAATCCAAAATTCCTAGTTTAGCAGCAATTCAGTGACTAAGCGTGGGCACGTGCAATAATGGAAATTATTTGCAGATCTGTTTTCAAAATTTAAATCCGAGATTTTCATAATCTTTGAAGATCATATTGCTATCTTATCAATGGAGATCAGCATGTTGAAGTAGGGATAAGGACTATCTGCTAAAGATCACGAAAGAGAGAAGAGAAGAAGAAATTAAAAAAGCATAAAAGGAGGGTGGAGTTACTGTTCACGCAACCACTATAGAAGTAGTGTTTACATTTTTGTGTAGAAATTTTCTGCAGTTTTTGTTCTTGTTTTTGGTTAGTCTTTAGTTTTAGAATAGTTTTACACTTTCTACAGATTTTCCGTCAGTAGTAGTTTTAACGTTTTTCTGCATTTTTCTTCTGGTTTTCATCAGACCATCTTAAGAGTAGTTTCAGCTTTCTGCACTTTTCTTTTGGTTTTTTGGACAGCCATAGCTAGCTTTCAATTTCTGCATTATTTCTTCAGGGATTTTCTGATTCTTTAGAGAAAGATCAGGGATGGAGACTTTGTGTTTAGCTATTACTTTGTTTGTTTTTACTTTCATTATGAGTAGCTAAACCCCTTTTCTTAGTTGAGGGGAACCATGTTATCATTTATTATGTATGAGATGTTTCAATAAAGTTTGTTTTGTTGATGAACATTGAGTGTCTTTCGAATTACTTTTTCTAATTGAATTGATTGATTTCTAGGTACGCAACTAGGAATTGATTCGTTTAATAGCTAGATTAATGAAATATGACATTCAATTTTGTTAATCACAAGTAGCAATTAGGATTACCTTCTTTACGTTAGAGTGGGAAACTTTAAGAAGATACTCATCTTGAGTAAATGCATATCATACATGTGTTATCTTGTTCATTGTTTTCTTAGTTCTTAAAGCTATTATTCAATTGAATCTACGATCGTACCTAAATTGTTGATTAATAAGAATGCATAAAATACATGTTTCTATTCATTTACACTTAAGAGAAAACAACCCCCAGTGAATGTTTATTGATGAACTGAATTTTATATCAAGGATCATTTTAGTGTGATAACATCGGTGACCTAAAACCAAGGTTTTTTTCTATTAAATTTTCAGATTCAATCGCTTTCATTAATTTCTAATTTTTTGTTATCTATTTCTTAAATTTTGTGAATTGAAACCCCTTTTTAACTTTGTTTTGGTTTTAAACTCGCTAACATTTACTGTTAAAAATTTCTCGTGGGAACGATCCCTACTTTCCACTACTACATTATTTTGTATTGACAGAAGTTGGTTTCTTTTCAAATTTAGTTACAGGAGACAACAGTACTAAGGATAGAGAAGTTTGAGGATGCAGCCAAGTTTTTGAATGTTTCATCTTCTTAAAAGTTAATTCTTGATTGAAAGACAATGTGGAATTCTACTTATTTGATGCTTGAGATAACTTTTCCATATGAAGGTGTTTTTAAGAGGTTAGAACGTTTGAATAAATGACTTAAGTTTACTTTGCCTAGTGATGAAGATTGGAAGTTGGCAAACATTATTTGTGACAAATTGAGAGTAATTTACAAGGTAATAGAACTTTTTTTCTGGTAGAGAATACCCCACCGCAAACTTGTTCTTTTGATATGATTGTGAAATAAAGTTGAAGTTATTTAAGTGGATGTTGTACCATTATGATATTGTTAGAACTATGACACTAAATATGGTCGAAAAGTACGATGAATATTGGTTTCATGTAAATGAAATACTAGCTATTGCTTCTGTTTTGGACTCAAGAAATAAGATATATTGCATTGAGTTCTATTTTAGTGACATTTATGGAAGTAAAGCTAATATTGAGATTGAGAGGGTAAAGAGCTTACTTTATAAGCTATTGTTAGAATATCAAGACAAACATGCTATGGACATAGGGAACTCTACAACAGGTACTAATTCAGTTGTTTCATCATCTTCATGTGAGGTACACATAGTGGAAAACATCAAGAAGATTATGGAGATAGTGATGATTTTTCCACGTATAAGAAATCAAAGAAAATAAGGGTAAACTTAAGATATGAACTGGACCATTATTTGGAGGAAGATGCAATGCTTGAAAATAACTACTTTGACATTTTGGCTTATTGGAAGCAAGAATTCAAGTATCCAACATTGTTTTATCAATATTTGTTTCTACAGCTGCTTTAGAAAGTGCATTTAGAATGGGTGGTAGGGTTTTTAGTCCACATCGATCAATACTTAATGCTAGTACTATTAAAGCATTAATGTGCTTGTAAAATTGGATGCTTAGAGATTATTCAGGTAATATATATTTCCTTATTAATATTTGCAACATTTGTATTTGAAACTTCTTACCTATATAATTTTCATATTGAATCTTCCTTACAGATTCCAATTTACAAAGTTCATATGCGATTGCTTCGATCTTTGATGATGCTCATGCAAGCGAAGGGGAATCGAGTGAAGTGATTGATTTAGTAATTCATTTTATTTCTCATCAATTATTCATTTTTACTTAAAATATTAAATTAACTTATAATTTGACTCTATTTGTTAACATAGTTTATTTTCTTATAGGATGAAAATAATGCAAATGATATGGACATAGAGTTTTAAATATTGTGGAGTTCACGCAAAGATAATTTGAAGCTTTGGATATTTTTTTATCTTTGTTCCAGTTCTTGATTATGAAAAATATATGTTGTATTTGCATTAGACATTATGATTTTTATTATTCCAATTTTATGGTTTTTTAAGACATTCAAATCAAAATCTTGACTTATTATTATTAAAGTAATTTTGATTTAGAGCGTTAATAAAAATCTGCTCTTTATATTTTCTATTTAAAAGTTATATTTTTATGTGCTATACAACCCGGTGGATATCAAAAAACCTAAACAATCTAATGGATTTGGATATTTTCCTTTTAGAAATTATATTTTTATGTTCTATAGAAACCAATGGATACCAAATAACCCGAACAATCTAATGAATTTGGATATAGGTAGTAAATCGTAAAAACTGATGGATTTTAAATGGATAATGGATTGAGTCATAAAAAATGAATATAAATATGGGTAGAGTAATACTTGAACCTAACCCTATCTATTGCCATCCCTATGCATTACTAAACGCTCACTAGTAACAAATACACAAGTGACATCTTTCATTCACTCTTCAGTCCACACATCACAGACACACTAATTCAGCTAGGGACAAAAAAAGAGACAGAGAGGGAGGCAGAGAAACAAAGCTTTGGCTAAGAGAAGAAAGAAGAGAAATATAGGAGGAAGAGAGAAAAGTAGCAAAGAAAGTGAGCTCGGACAAGAGGCAGAAGGCGAGAGCCAATGTTAGAGAGGTGGAGTATAAATGCAGATCTACCATAAGCTTCATCACTCGAGAGGCCATTCGTTTGTTCATTCCTTTTCATCTCTGATGTTGTGTTGCAAAACATTTATGTTGAACTCCTTTGTATTTTATCTGTTGAACCTATTTACTTTGTCAAAGATTGATAGTCCATTAGCTATTCACTGTTTTATTGATCGAATACTTTTGCTATTGTTGAACTTGGTACTGAAGTGCATAAAGATAATGAACTGTGTTTATGCTATAATGGGTTGATCTCTTTTTTTGAAGATTAATGTAGCTATTTTAGTCAAATATGCATAATTGAGGGATTGTGTTGTCGTCTTATGTTTTTTATAATTTCTGAACTGAATGGACGTAATAATATGATCAAACTTTGCATCATTTTAGTATTAAATGAAGGACCGAGAGGAGAAGTTTAATATGGCACTAGAAACTATAGATGCCTAGGTTAAGAATTAGAAATATATTAACTTAAGTGGTAATTAGTAGTCAGGTTACCATAATTTATTCGGATAATAACTTGTCAAATGTGAGAACTAGATTTAGTTTATTATTTGAGTTGATCTTAGGACCAAACTGCTAATTTCGATAAGAAAATTGTCCAATCATTGCCCCTTAATCATGCATAGGAGATTAAATTAGTGAAATTAATTTTTAAAAGTTTTTCACTTCGATTTCTACTTGTTTTTGTTTTCAATCGATTCAGTTTATTTTTCATACTATTTTGTGACTTTCTTCAAAGCTTTCACTTAACAATTTGGGATATAGCATTTAGGATTGCATATGTTTTTATTTTAATTCAAATTAATTTTAGTTAACCAATTTCACCTCCATAAGAGACGGCCTTAGTTAACCAATGTCATTGACCCTCTTCTAAGATATTAAGAACTTAGAAGCTTAAATAGAAAGTGAAAATGACGATATTCTCTTAAGGGAAAGGACCACATTGAATCCTCTATTTTTCCAAAGATTAAAACCTTATTTATGTATACTAGGAAATATGGTCTTTGATCAAATAAAAGACCAACCAAGGTTGAATCCTAGCTTTAATCTCCCTCTTTTAAGATTTCTATGTTAGGAAAGACTATCAACTTGACATCTAACTCCTTAGGCGGGTTAAAATGAAGGGTGGATGTATGTACCACAATCTACTTCCAACTCCTAGTCAGAGGTTAAGGAGCTGGAGTCGAGGATGGTGAACCAGCTTTAAAGAGAACCTGTTTACCATAAGAGGGTGTAAGAGGTGGTAAAGATGGAAATTCCTTACCTACTGTAGTAGTTGTAGGCAACGTGGAAGAGGTTTAGGCAATTCAGACTAGCAAGTAATAGTAAGGAACATCTTTTAGTCAATTTTTTGGAGAAAAGAATAACTAAAAACGATAAAAAAGGCTATAGCGGGAGATAAGTAACAAGGTGAAAAGATAAGATAGCTTTTAAGCAGCTCAGAGAGAGAGGAAATGGAAGCAAAATAATTAGCATAACGAAATAAAGAAAAAGTAGCTGAATGCGAAGAGAAGCATAAGGAACAACGAAAGTGACAAGTGAGGTAGGTAGAGGACAGGTGAAAACAAATGGAAGCAAAGCATTTAGAGGTTCATCTGAGGCCTTCATCAAGCAATCTCCAAGCTGCTAGTGAGATGTGGGAGCATCTCACATTAGCCACTTCCCTGTCAGAGTTTTTAAGTCAACAACATAGTCTTTTGAATGTATAGTTTTGTATGAACCTATCGTTACCTTTTACCTTAAAATTTTAACATATTCTTTCTTTCATAAAAAAGGCCATGATATAATTCACACGTATCACTTACTAAGTAAATCAATCTTGAAGTGCTCTAATATTCTAATATGATATTGTGGAAGTTAATCCACAACGAAATAAGGCCATTTTTTTCTTATTAAGAGCTAAATCAAGTCTCCACCTCTGTAAGAAGAGAGGCTTATCAAATATGTGCCATTTTCCTGCTTAATAACCTGATTCATCTTTTGTTCCTTAGAGGAACCTGAAAAGGAAATTGTCCTTTTATATAATCAAAATATTTTCTAAGACTAGAATGTCCCATCAGGAAACCACTTATGTTTATGGTAAAAGGAAGATTATCAAGATTACTACATGCGCATGCCTTGGCCCCTCCAATAAGTCAAAAATAATGGCCATTGGTTGCATGCTTTGGCCTTTTCCATTTAAGTAAAAAATAATGGCCACCGTTTAGAAATTTGTCATAGATACAGATTGAAGAAATTTTGGACAGATGCTTAGGACTTCAGCTATAAATAGAAGACATGGTTGGAGACTTAAATACACACCACTCCTTCTTACAAATCCTCTCATCCTTTCTTCAGTTATTTTCTGTATATTTGATGAGTTTTGAAAGCCTTTTGTTCTAGCCTTTATACTTGTATACATTCTCCACATATTATTAAAATTGCTCACCCTCCGGTCGTGGACATAGGTCATATTGACCGAACCATATAAATCTTTGTGTTCTGACCCATTTTATTTTGGCTATCTTTATTTTTGTTACTATTTTTGGGCTATTAAATTCAATCAGTATTCGATCCAAGGGCATTTACCTCAACAAACTAGTATCAGAGATTCTCCTTTTGGTCTAACTTACCGTATACTCTGTGGTTGCCACTAAGGTGGATCCTCCACATTAGCAAGTAACTTAGATTTTTTTATTGTGAGCCTAAATAGGGCCCACAGCCTCATATTTATCTTGCGGGGCCTACTTCCATGGATGTATTTTGCGGGGCCCGCTATCTTGATTTTATCTTATGGGGCCCACTTTCTCGATTTTGTAAACAGAGTTCAGCTTTCTTTGTAAGGCCCACGTCCCGACTTTGCCTGTGGGGCCCGCATCTAGTGCATTTGTGGGGTTTGCTGTCTCAATTTCACATGTGGGGCCCACCTATAGAAAAATAGTCGGGATATTATTTTTTTAGCAATCATGATGATAATAAAGACCTCTATTGAAAAGTTTGACCAAAGCGTCAACTTTGGTATGTGACAGCTCAAGATGCAAGCCATTTTAATACAAGATAGGTGTGAGATTGCACTTGATGGAATGGAGAAAAAGCCAACAGATATGGCATCAGATAAATTCACGGATCTAGATAAAAAGGCTAGATCAGACATCATATTGAATCTCTCCGATGAGGTTTTGCAGGAGGTTGCTAGTGAAAGCACAACTAAAAGTATGTGGGACAAATTGAAAGCTATGTTTATGAAGAAGATGGTGGAAAATCGACTTTATTTGAAACAGAAGTTGTACATGTTGAGGATTATAGAAGGTACATCTGTTTTTTCACATCTGGATAAATTTGATTCTCTTATTTTGGACTTGAAGAATGTAGATGTAAAAATTGAGGATGAAGATCAAGTCATATTGTTGTTATGTTCCCTTCTCCAGTCTTTTAAATATTTTTGTGATACTATGATTTATGGGGAAAAGTCAGTCTCATATAATAGTATTAAGTCTGCATTAAAGTCAAAAGAGCAGATTGATAGGGACATCACTGGGGAGACTAGTGGAAGTCAAGCAGAGGGACAATTCGTACGGGATAAATCTGAAAATAGAGATTTTTAAAGAAGTAAATCCAAAAGCAGATCAAAATCCAGACATAGAAATAAAATTTGTAATTATTACAAGAAAAAGGGGCATATAAAGGCTGACTGCTATAAATTGAAATATAAAGAGAAAAATAAAGTTGAGCAGAATAACAGCAACACTGCCGAGGCTAGTATAGCAGTAGATAAAAATGAGGGAATTATCTTTGTAGTCACAGAAGATAAAGTTAGGTCTAATAAGGAGTGGATTTTAGATTCGGGTTGTTCTTACCACATAAGTCCTGACAGGGAGTATTTTTCCACTTATGAATTATTGAATGGTGGAATTGTTTGGATGGGTAATAATGCTGCCTGTAAAGTTGTTGGTAAAGGTACAGTTCGGATCAAAATGTATGATGGTATCATTATAACACTCACTAACGTTAGACACGTTCCTAATTTGAAGAAAAATCTCATCCCTTTGGGCACTCTCGATTCTCAATGTGCAAGTTCTCAGCTGAAGGTGGAGTTTTGAAAATTTCTAAAGCTGCTCTTATATTGATGAAAGCTTGCAGGTCTGGTAGTTTATATGTTTTGCAGGGATCTATAGTAACAGGTGCTACGATAGTCTCTACTGATGGTGACATTATCAAATTATGGCACATGCGTTTGAGACACATGGGTGAGAAAGGTTTACGTTATTAAGCAAGAGAGGCCTACTTGGTCGAAGTACTTATAAGATAGACTTTTGTGAGCATTGTATCTTTGGGAAGCAGAAACGAATCAGTTTCAATTCTCCAGCTGTTCACAAAACTAAAGGTACTTTGGATTATATTCATTCTAATCTTTGGGGGCCCTCTCGAGTTCAATCTAAAGATAGTGCCCGATATATGTTGACTTTTATTGATGATTATTCAAAGAAGGTTTGGGTGTATTTCTTGAAACATAAAAATGATGTTTTTCTTAACCTTTAAGCAAAGGAAAGTTTTGATTGAAAAGCAGATAGGAAAATATGTTAAGCGGCTACAGACAGATAATAGTTTGGAATTTTGTGGAGATGAATTCAATGAATTTTTCAAGAATGAAGGAATTGCTCGGCATCATATTTTCAGAATGACTCCGCAACAAAATGGAGTTGTCGAGCGCATGAACCAGACTCTTTTGGAAAGGGCTTGGTGTATGATCTCTAATGGAGGGTTGACTCTTGATTTTTGGGCAGAAGCTATTACTACAGCTTGCTACATCATCAACTGCTCTCCCTTTGCTCCTTTTAATTTCAATACTCCAGAGGAAGTTTGGTCAGGTAGTCCTACTGATTACTTTACTTTAAGAATATTTGGGTGTCCAACATATATGCATGTAAATGAGTGAAAGTTAGAGCCTAGGGCTAAGAAATGTATTTTCCTTGGTTATGTTTCAAGAGTGAAAGGATATCGTTTGTGGTGTCCTGATCCCAACTCACCTAAATTTGTAATTAGTAGAGATGTTACATTTGATGAGTCCTCTATGTTGTATCCTAGAAAAGAGTCTTGTAATCCTTATAATTTAGAAAAAGAGGATAGTACACAGAAACAAGTGGAGTCAGAGATTGGTAGTTTAGATCCTTCACATACGTCTTCTACACATCAAACTGGTCAAACTGATAAACCAGATCCTGATCATCTTCAAGATGAACCAGAAGAAGAAGAACATTCTATAGCCGGAGACAGACCAAGACGAGAGATTCGACCACCACAGAGGTATGCAAATTTAATTGCATATGCTTTATCAATGAAACAGGAAACAGGTGGAGATAATGAACCTTCCACATATACAGAGGCAGTTTCAAATGTTGATGCTGATAATTAGTTGGTGGCCATGAATAAAGAAATGGAATCTTTACTCAAGAATGATACTTGGGTTCTAGTGAAGCCACCAAAGGGTAAGAAAATTGTTGGCTACAAATGGGTCTTAAAAAAAAGTAGATACTTTAGGTATTGAAAATGCAAGGTATAAGGCACATTTAGTTACAAAGGGTTACAGTCAGGTACAAGGTTTTGATTTTAATGATATTTTCCCACCAGTGGTGAAACATAGCTCTATTTGTGTATTACTTGCATTCGTTGCCATATTTAATTTGAAATTAGAACAATTTGACGTCAAGACAACATTCCTGCATGGTGAATTAGATAAGCAGATTTATATGAAACAACCTGAAGGTTTTGAAGTTGTAGGAAAGGAAGACCAAGTGTGTTTGTGAAGAAATCCTTGTACAGATTGAAGCAGTCCCCAAGACAGTGGTATAAGAGGTTTTATTCATTTATATTAGGTCATAATTTCTCTAGGAGCATGTATGATAGTTATGTTTACTTTCGGAAGTTAGATGATGGCTCATTCATCTATTTATTTTTATATGTTGATGATATGCTCATTGCTGCCAAGAATGTCACAGATATTCACCATTTGAAGGCCTTATTGCATGGTGAATTTGAGATGAAAGATTTGGAAGCAATAAACAAAATTCTTGGCATGAAGATAAGACGTGATCAAGAAGCTGGTAAATTATTCTTGACCTAGGAGAATTATCTTAATAAAGTTTTGGAGAGATTTGGCATGTTAGATGCCAAAGTAGTTAGTACTCCTCTTGCTAGTTATTTTAGACTATCTGCTACTCAATCACTACAGTCACAGGAAGAGGAAGGTTACATGGCGTAAGTTCCATATTCTAGTACCGTCGGCAGTATTATGTATGCAATGGTATATACTCGTCCTGATATTTCACATTAGTGTCGTTAGCAAATATATGGCCAATCCTGGCAAAGAACATTAGCAGGTGGTGAAATGGATTCTCAGATACTTAAAGGACACTTCAAACTTTTGTTTGGAGTTTGGTAGAACCAGCAATACTTTATTTGGTTTTATAGATTCAAATTATGTCGGTGATCTCGACAAACGCAAGTCTCTGACAGGTTATATATTTTACATTGGAGGTTGTGCCATTAACTGGAAAGCTACTCTATAACATGTAGTGGCTTTATCTACTACTGAAGCAGCATATATGGTAGTTACTTAGGCTATCAAAGAAGCATTATGGTTGAGAGGTTTATTTGGTGAGTTATCCCTTCATCAAGGGGTTACTACTATTTATTGTGACAGTCAGAGTGTTATTCATTTGACAAAAGACCAGATGTATTATGAGAGAACGAAGCATATTAATGTGAAGTATTATTGCATTCGAGATACTATTGCAGAGAAGAAGGTCCTTATTTAGAAGATCAACACTAAGGACAATCCTACTGACATGTTTACGAAGGTTCTTCCAGTTTACAAGTTCAAGCAGTGTTTGGACTTAATTGGCGTTTATAATTGGTGATATAGCCCTTTTGGGGCATTGTCGGAGAAGGTGGAGTAGATCACTAATTATTTAAGGCCAAGTCAAAGTGCAGATTTGTTGCAAGTGCATGCCGTGGCCCCTCTAATAAGTCAAAAATAATGGCTATTGGTTGCATGCTTTGGCCTCTTCCATTTAAGTAAAAAATAATGGCCACCGTTTAGAAATTTGTCATAGATACAGATTGAAGAAATTTTGGATAGATGCTTGGGACTTCAGCTATAAATAGAAAGCATGGTTGGAGACTTAAATACACACCACTCCTTCCTACAAACCCTCTCATCATTTCTTCAGTTATTTTCTGTATATTTGATGAATTTTGAAAGCCTTTTATTCTATCCTTTGTATTTATATACATTCTCCACATATTAGTAAAATTGCTCATCTTCCGGTCGTGGACGTAGGTCATATTGACCAAACCATATAAATCTTTATATTCTGTCCCATTTTATTTTGTCTATCTTTATTTTTGTTATTATTTTTCGGGCTATTAAATTCAATCGATATCCGATCCAAGGATATTTACCTTAACAAAGACAAAAGCCAACAATAGTGTATTTCCATTGAGTTAGTCTTGACTCAAGAATTTGAAGTGGTGGAGAGAGACATAAAGGTTCAGAGTGTGAAGTTTGTTTAATGGAGGAAGATCTTTTATCAAGACAAAAGCCAACAATAGTGTATTTCCATTGAGTTGGCCTTGACTCAACAATTTCAAGTTGTGGAGAGAGACATAAAGGTTCAGTGAGGGCTAAGGAATGATGTGAAGTTTGTTTAATGGAGGCTTTCTGGTCTCCTACCACACTAATCTAAGTTTTAGGTGGAGGTGGAGTGAGGCCAGAAGAGATGTATAAATAGGGGAGCAATTTTGGGTTCTAACAGATCATTCACAGTTCAGAAACACCGCACTTCTCACCGCTTTCTAGTTTTTTCTTATCTTTAGTAACAACAGTAGCGAACTTTGCTCTCCGTCTTAGATAAAGCTTTCAGGGTGATTCTAGGTTTTTTACTCTCTTCTGTAACTAGTAAGTCTTAACCTGTGTCTCTAATCTCATTTCTTACAGTTTCTGTCGTCTTTCATTTGATACTTCCTGTTCTGGTTACAATTCAGCTAGATGTGTATTTTGTCGGTCTTACTATGCTGGGTATTATCTAAGATCTAGATTTGGAATCCCATGCAAGTATTCTGATAAAAACTGCTAATAAAAAGTGTGCCTTCTGTTCTAGTATCGGATATGATATTTTCCCAGGCAAGTATTCTGATGAGACTAGATTGTCCCATCGGGAGGGAAGCCACTTAAGTTTATGGTAAAAGGAAGACCTTTTATCGAGACAAAAGCCAACAATAGTGTATTTCCATTGAGTTGGCCTTGACTCAAGAATTTCAAGTGGTGGAGCGAGACATAAAGGTTCAGTGAGGGCTAAGGAATGATGTGAAGTTTGTTTAATGGAGGAGGATCTTTTATCAAGACAAAAGCCAGCAATAGTGTATTTCCATTGAGTTGGCCTTGACTAAAGAATTTTAAGTGACATATGAGATAGCAAAGTCGATTAGGTCATGGAAGCTATAGGAAGAAATGAAAACTTAAGAGAGGACTAGTTAAACAACAAAACATTGTTAGTACATTCGTCAGGAACTGGTAGTTAAATACAAGGTAAAAGGGCGCCTAGTTGTGAAAACACGTTTGAGTTCATTCAACAACATCCTCGTCCCAGTTTCAGTTTGTTTAGTAACTACGTCTTTACTAAATCATATCATGGATGCCCCGAGAAATTAATGCAGGTAATTAAAAGATAGCCTTTTAAACTTTATATTAACAGATATTTAGCAAAATTTAACATTTGAACTAACGCCGCAGCAAAGTCAGGAAAAATCAAATAGTTATGTGCAGGAGAGAGGGAAGCGTGTATTAGATTACTGTCGTATTAGCAATATTAGTTCCACTCAAAGATGTGTGTTGAAGAAGATGTTGGCTTATTGTTTTGCTCCAACAGATTTACATGTTGATTTTTTGTTTGCATCTTTATCCACATATTGTTGGTCCAGATGGATATGTCTTAAGCAATTTTCATTTTCCAGAGATGCAATGGTGGATCCTTCAGCTGTGATTGGAATGCTAGTTGGGAGTGAGTTTTTTGAGGACTACGTTGGCCAACTAGCCCTGGCTTCCTTGTCATCTGTTGAAACTGAAGATGACTTGGTTGATGTTGAAATCCACAGGCAGAGAGTTCAAGAACGGATGAAGGTACAATTGGCACTAATGATTTTGTAACACAAGTGTCTCTATAGTTTTCTACAGTTGCTTACTGCTCTTAATTCCACAGGGCTTGCAGCAAGAGAGGGAAGAAAAGCTCATAACGACCCTAAAAATTCGCCTTGAACCTTTTGTGGAAGGACAAGTGGATGAATTTGTGAAATGGGCAAATTCGGAAGCACAGCGCCTCTCTGCAGCTTGTATGCACGTTCTTATACTTGCTAGAATATTTTCTTTTGTCACTAAAAATTGCTCAAACCTACGATAACTCTTTTTCTTGCTAAAGCAGCTTGTTCTTGTTGGAATCCTACCGTGATCGAATCACGGATGCAGCGGAAACAAAAGTTTTTACGGATTCTGAGCGGATCTCGATAATTTATTAAACTTGAATAAAATTAAATCCGATTTAGAAATCGTACCTTGTTCGCTTTCCGGAGAAAAACTTAGAAACTTTTTCTCTGAATAATCAATCACGAGCTTTCCAATTATCCAGCCTCTGATTGTATCCACAGAGCAATTCCAAACTGTCTTTGAAGAAAGAAGACAAAAAAAGTGCTAGTGTAACATCCCCTCATCAATTGGAAAGGGTATTTTGGTCATTTTGAATGAGTTAGAATCATTGAAAGTGTTTCAGATATATTCATGCATTCATATATGCACATGAATAATAAATAGTGAATATTTGCTCATAATA
>JANSVA010420557.1:0-20898 GCA_025504915.1 Erythroxylum reticulatum | reverse complement strand
TATGAACTCCTAGGTTTAGGATTTGTAATTTGTAGTTGAACATTCTTGATTAGATTTTAATCAAGTGTTGGATATTCAATGTGTTATTAGGATGCGTTGATACAGAACTTGGAGCTTAAATATATGAAGTCTCATATATGTCTATTTGTGATCTTGTTGATTCTCTTTTATCTGCCTAATTTTATTTGATATTGAGTTGATTATAGATCCCAAAATGATTTGTTGCATTAACTTACCCATTACACACACTAAGGGCATTCAACAAGGTCTTAAGAAATAGAGTTTATTGATTAAGACCTTGGACTTAAAGAGTTCTTTAAGGTTTATCATTTGAAACTTAGTGATTTCACTACCATCAAAATTTATTTTGAACAATGATAGCCAAAGCTCATTTTCAAGAGGATACTATTCCATTTGATCACTTGTCTTAATTTTTCGTTCTTATTCCCAAAATCCAAAAGCACGTTTTATACATTTTTTTCTCTCACAATTCATTTAATTTTGTCAAGATGTCCAAAGATCAAACCCCTTTCATTGCTAATTTAGCTTGCATATCATGAAACATAAGCTAGCTTAGAACCATTCACTAGGTTCCGATTAAGTGAAACGACCCAAGGTTGCATTCTATATTGCAATCCTTGGAATTAAAATTTTGATTTGACCTCTAAGGGTAAGAACATAAAGGCTTTGAATCAATAGCCAATATGTCCTTGTCATGATGTAAGCTTAACTCCTTCAAGCTTCTCATCTACTCATTAGGAAATTTGTAAAACATAGACATTACTCTATGTCAGTTATCTTTAGAAACTTCTTTTAGAACTAACATGTTAAGTTCATCAACACTCATATCCTTCTTCCGTTTAATCTTACCCCCAATATATTTATTATCGTGTCTTTTCAACCCCCTACCATAATGAAATGCAAAATTTACCAACATCTACAAATTATTAGTCTTTTTTAACATTGACAACATCTACAAATTATTGGGCTTTTTTAACAATGACATATAACATAACATATAAAAAGATGATTATAAATGGAAATATGGACAAAATTTTAGACTAAATAAAAATGAGCTAATGGAAAGTGTGACTAAGTACCAAATGATATATATTACAAGAGAAAAAAAGAAGAAGAAACAACTAAGCAATCTCAATTTGGGACAATTAGAAACACTAAAGAGAAGTAAATTATATAAAGACTTCAATTTTGGACAAAATTTAAAGTACTTCACTTATTCAGGTTGGATAACCTCTATTTTTACCCAAGAATACTTATTTAGAGTTATCTTAAATTATCGGTTACATACCTAACTTCGAGCAATGCATTAGATTAACATTGTTAATCATAATTCCCCCCTTAACTCTTCATTTCATTGCAAATGAAACAAGCTTAAAATTAAAAGTTTCAACTTAATTAGCTAAAAGAAATTCATATAGTCAAGTTATAGGAAATTAAAGAATGTATAGAATTTCCAAAAGAAATTAAGTGGACAAGGCCATTACATGTGTCAAAGAGACAATAAGAACAAATGACATCTGCAATGTTATATTGATGCACCTGCTTCTTTTTAACCACTCCACAAATATGAACCATAGGAAATAGGGCAAGGTAGTAAGAACACAAAAGCTCTAACTTGTATCCTTTCATTCAAATCAAATAACTTGAATCTAATGTTACTTTCTACTAGATAGAAAGGGTAAATGTATACAATAATAGTAGTTGAACTCCTTTGCAGTGATCTCAAAATATCAAAAGAGAAGATAAAAATTAAATCATTTTACTATTCTCTAAATCATATTAGTATTAAACCAACATATTAGTAAACTTTACATCCAATATACAACAAATAAATGACATTAAAGAGTTCAAATTAAGAAAATAAAATTTCTATCAACGTAGTGCATGTGAAATTAGTTATATATTGAATATGTCCATAATATTTAATATGGACAACAAAAGGGTTATGGATAGAACAAATGATTGATCCGCATCAACCAAACTATAAAAGAAATCAAGTTCTATATTTAAGGTTACTAGATCATATGGTTAGGCTAGCTAAAAATCTTTCTAGTTATATTACTTTTGTCTATGCACTGATGAGAAACAATTTAGCCAAACCTACATATTGTGAAAATGTAAAGAAGAATAACTTCATAAAAAAGCACTTCATCTTTGCTTGTATAAATAACCCATCATTTCTTGCATCCAAATGTATGTATGATCATCAAGATCTAACAAAATATAGAAACCCTACAAGAAATTGTAATGAAAACCTAACTTTGATGACTGTAATGAAAACCTAACTTTGATGTGGTTGATCGTGATGCGAGAACAAACAAAGGTTGGTGTGATGCGATGCAAGAATGAACTAGGCTTGGTGTGATGTGAGAACGAACTAAAAAAGGAGTAGTAGAAAACATTTGTTCAAGAATTAAAAGCAGTGATTTTGAATTAAGGGTTTCAATCCTAAACGACGTAGTTTAGTTATGTTTAATTAGATAGTTTAATTAAATGACATAATTTAGTTAAACTTAATTAGTTAGTTTAATTAAGTTTGACATGTATAAATGTTTAAGGTTTTTGAAACACACGAGAAGTCAAATAAGCAACATCAACAGAGACACTAACATCGATCTAGAAAGTTTGAGTATATCATTGCCATTTTTTAAATTTTGGGTTATAATTGCAAAATTGAGTAAAGTTTGAGACTTTTTTTGTAATTAACCCTAATTTTTAATAAAATATATTATGATTTTAAATTAATATATTCTCACTATAGTTAAAAATAAAATATATGCAAATTTATATAATTAAAAATATTTACATATTAATTGCATATAATAAAATTCTACAAATTAGAAAATTACATTAAGTCTTGCCAGCTCACTTGAAAACCTAATTTTTGCTATAAATACATTTTGTTGATGGTGAAAACATTTAATTATTCATTCATTCTTCATTTTCTAGGGTTTTAGGAGAAAAAAAGAGGCAACAGAAGCTCTTCCTTAGAGACCCCTGGAGAAGATGGAGGGCTAGGTTTCTCGACACTATTTTGATGGTAAAATCGATGCCTGAGTCATGGTTAAACATATTTTATCTTTGTTTAATGTTGAATCTCTCTTTAGGGATTGCTATTGTTATTCCATGTTGAATGATTTGGATATTGCAAAGATGATCTTAATGCGTTGATTTGATTGTTTTATTACAAACCCGTTGCAAGAATCTTGAATATAATCCATAATTGTTGTGTTTAAGATTTGTTAGTAGCCATTAATGACCTTGAATCATTAGTAACAACATAACTTAGGTAAGATAACCCGAGCTTGTGAGGTTAATGCTTACATTGATCTGATTTCCATTTTGTAATGCAGTTGCTCAATTAAATTTAAAGAGCGTGTTCTAGGTTATTTGGTAGTTTGGTTTAACTAATGAGTTTCTCTTAATTAAACACGGTCTAAGGGAAAACAAGGATTAGCAAACTGTGTTGTTAGTCCATGATCAATGTTCCTAAGATAGGTATGAAAGCATTGTAATAATGAGATTTGTTTAATTATGTATAGGTCGAGAGTTATCCAAGAAATGGGTTTTAGACATATTTGATAATTTTATCATTTTTGACAATTTTTTATAATTTCTTTTCGTTAGTTTATTTTTACTTTATTTTCTCATTTGCATCAAACCCAAAACCTATTTTATTTCCTTTATATAAATTTTTTTCATTACAAAAATTAACTGAACATTCCCTGTGGATACGATCTCGACTCACCTCATAGAGAAACTATCCAATTTGTTTTAGAGATTGAGAGGACATTGTGGAGATTTTTAAGGGAAGCAAGAATAACTTCGGAAGTAGAACCAAAACTTAAACCTGAAGAAACAATGGCAAATCCAAGATCCTTAAAGGAGTTGGTTGTACCAGACTTAACACAAAGACCTTTATGCATTGCATTTCCTAATTTTGTTGAGCATGTTACTTTTGAACTTAAGTCTAGATTAATATATTTGTTGCTTATTTTTCATGGTCTTGTAGGTTAGGATGTGCATAAGCATCTCAAGGAGCTCGATTTGGTTTGTTTGAGCATGAAGCCTCCAAGAGTGACAGACGAGCAAATAATGTTAAGGGCTTTTTCGTACTCACTAAAATATGCAATAAAGGATTGATTCTTTTGATCTACCTGCTGGAAGTGTGAACACTTGGCTAGAGATGAAGAGGCAATTTTTGGAAAATTATTTTCTAGCATCTAAGATAACAAATATTCAGAAGGAAATTTGTGGCATAAAGTAACATAACGGAGAGTCCCTTTATAAGTATTGGGAACAATTCAAGAAGCTACGTGCTAGTTATCTACACCACAACATTCCAAAATAACTCTTTATCTAGTATCTCTAAGAAGGATTATTACCAGTGGAGAGGAGTTTAGTTGATGTAACGAGCGGTAGGGCACTATGTACGAAGACTCCCATCAAAGCTAGGATTCTACCTAAGCATATGGATATTAATACTTAACAGTTTAGGACTTACAATGATGTTTGATGTGTAAATGAGGTGAGTACTTCATCTATCGAACATCGTTTAGATGAGCTAACATCTTTTATTATACAAACTATAGTTGGACAAACACAAGTAAAGGCATGTGGAATATGTTCAATCACGAGCCATACAACTAATGAGTGTTTGACATTGCAATAGGGAAGTATAGAAAATATGAATGTTATAGGAGGGAACTTTCCTAACTAATACAACCCATACTCCTAGACGTATAACCTAGGCTGGAGGGATTATCCCAACTTGAGTTAGGAGGGGAACAAGCATCATATTTACTTCCAAAATAGGTCACAAGGATCACAATAATTACAACCAAGGCTACAAGCCTCTTCTTCCAATTCACGTATATCTCTAGACAAATTTATTAAGAATTTTATTGATAAAAATCTTCAATTTCAACAGAGTATATAGAAGCAACTTTAATAAGGTATACAACAATTTTAGGAGGAGACAAAAGCAAGCTTACAGAGTGTGGAAAATCAAATAAGTCAGATGGCAGTGAGGCTCAATCATCTAGAACCACAAACTGGAGAAAAAATGCCATCTCAACTTGAGGCTAATCTAAATAATATTAGTGCCATAACCTTGAGAAGTGTAAAGGAGATTAAGGTTCCTAAGAGAACTCCACCAAGGATTGCCAATGAAGAAGAAATTGAGAAGGAGCTGGAAAAGGAGGAAAATCCCTCATCGACCAAAAAGGTAAACTTCAAAAGCCCTAATATGATTAAAACTATCCCTCAACCTTTTCTTAGTAGATTGAAAAGAATGAACAAGGAGGAGAAAGATAAGGAGATATTAAAGACTTTCTAGAAAGTGTAAGTGAACATACCTTTGCTCGATGCAATTAAGCAAGTACCAAGGTATGCAAAAGTTTTCAAGGAACTGTGTACACATAAAAGAAAGATAAGAAGTGATGAAAAGGTGATGATAGGTGAGAATGTGTCTGCAGTTTTTAAGAAGAAGTTGCCTTCAAAATGTTGGGATCCAAGTATGTTCAATTGGTAACATTGTGATTAATAGAGCTATGTTGGATTTAGGAGATTCAATTAATTTTATACCTCATTCAATTTATGTTTCCTTGAATATAGAACCTTTAAAAGAAACAAGCCTTATCATACAAGTAGCTGATCGCATAATGCTTACCCTGATGGTGTGGTTGAGGATGTTTTGGTGCAGGTGAATAAGTTAGTATTTCCTGCAGGTTTTTATGTTGTTGATCTGAATGATTAGACTTTGTATAATCCAATACCTATCTTTTTAGGGAGACCATTTCTTAATACGACTCAAACTAAGTTAAATGTTCGTGAGGGCACCCTCATGATAGAATTTGATGAGGAAGTGATTCATTTTAACATTTTTAATGTCATAAAACATCCTTATGATGATCATTATGTTTTCTCTATTGATGTGATTGATCCTCTAGTGCATGAAATGTTCAAATTAAGTCACAAGGATTATTTAGAAATGGTATTGACTGAGTGTATGGAAGCAGAAGGCAACATTGATGTTGAAGTGGGAGAAGAGCCGGTTGAAATGGCAACTTCTTTGGAATCATTGGGGAACTCTTGAAAAAATGTATGATTTGACTTCCAGACAGTTATTCAAATCTCACTAGAAGTTATTACCTTCTGATGTGCTGGCACCTGAAGTGGAACTAAAGCCACTCCCCATACACCCTAAACATGCCTATTTGGGAGATAAGTAGACTCTCCCAGTTATCATTTTAGTAGAGTTAACTTTGAATTAAGAAGAAAGGCTAGTTTGAATGTTAAGTGGGTATAAGAATGCCATCGGATGGATGATCATAAATATTTAAGGAATAAGCTCTTTTATATGCATGCATTGTATTTTATTGGAGGAGCATACCAAGTGCATAAGGTAGGCTCAACGTAGGCTAAATCGTCTGATGATGGAATTCGTGAAAAAGGAATTTCTAAAGCTTCTCGATGCTAGGGTTATTTACATGATCTCCGATAGTAAGTGGTTAAGTCCTATTCAAGTTATTCCAAAAAAGTCTAGAATCACATTTGTGACCAATCAGCAAGGTGAGATGGTTCCCGCTCGAGTGCAAACCAAGTTATAAGTTTGTATTAACTATAGGAAATTGAACTCAG
This sequence comes from Erythroxylum reticulatum, assembly GCA_025504915.1. Lineage (NCBI taxonomy): Eukaryota > Viridiplantae > Streptophyta > Magnoliopsida > Malpighiales > Erythroxylaceae > Erythroxylum > Erythroxylum reticulatum. The sequence continues at coordinate 14,235 of JANSVA010420557.1, read as the reverse complement.
TAACTTGTAAAGACCATTTTCCCCTTCCCTTTATTGATCAAATGCTTAAGAGATTGGCTAATTATGAGTATTATTGTTTTCTAGATGGCTCTTTTGGTTATCTTCAAATATCAATCGCATTGGGAGATCAAGAAAAGACCACCTTCACATGCCCATTTCTTACATGTTCTTACCGAAGGATGCCATTTGGATTATGCAACGCACCCGCCATGTTCCAAAGATATATGGTGAGCATTTTTTTCGAGTATGTTGAGAAAATCATTTAGGTATTCATGGATGATTTTAACGTGTATGGTTCTTCCTTTGATGAAAGCCTTGAGAATCTTGCTCTTACATTGAAACGATGCATTGAAACTAACCTTGTACTTAATTAGGAAAATTTTCATTTCATGGTAGATTAAGGTATAGTTTTAATAATGTTATATATGTTAGGGATATAGAGGTAGATAAATCTAAAGTTGATGTCATTTCCTTTTTACCTTACCCCTCATATGAGCGGGAGTGAGTTCTTTTCTTGATCATATAGGTTTTTATTGTAGATTCATCAAGGACTTTTCGAAGATATTCATACAATTATGTAAGTTTTTATAACAAAATGTCTTCTTTGAGTTTGATGATAATTGTAAGGAAGATTTTAACACACTTAAAGAGATCTTAACATCCCCATCAGTGGTTTGACCTTTGAATTGGAGCTTCCCCTTTGAGATCATGTATGATGTAAGTGATTATGCAATGAGGGTAGTTCTAGGACAAAAAGTGGGCAAAGTTTTGCATTCCATCTATTATACTTCGAAGACTCTTAATCCAACTCAATCGAATTATTTGACAACCAAAAAAACTTTTATTTATGGTTTTTTCTTTATAAAGATTTTGGTCATATTTGCTTGATGCTAAGGTGATTATTTATTTTGATTATACAGTTTTACGATACTTACTCACGAAGAAAAAAGCAAAACTAAGGTTGAATGGATTCTCCTCCTTTAAGAATTCGACTTGGATATAAGAGATAAAAAGGGGGCAATAAATGTAGTTGTCGATCACCTCAGCAACTTGATCAAAGAAGAAGATGACATTCCTTTACGAGAGACATTGCCAGATGAACAACTATTTTTTACCGATTTGACACCACCATAGTATGCAGATATTGTAAATTTTTTGGTTACTAACAAATTACTTGTTGGTTTGTCAACGAATCAAAGGGATAAGTTGAACAATGAAGGGAAGTACTACATTTGGGATGACTCGTATCTATGGGGGCATTGTGTAGATTAATTCATAAGGAGGTGTGTGCCTAAAAGTGAAATTCCTTCGATCTTAGCCTTCCTCCATTCGTATACGTGAGGAGAACAGTTTGGGGTAAAGAGGACGGCCCATAAAATTTTGAAGAGTAGTTTCTGCTAGCCTTTATTGTTCAAGGATGCATACATCTTCTGCAAGTTATATGATAGGTGCCAACAGTCAAGTAACTTGTCTTGTAAGGATCAATTGTCACAAACTCCTATTATTTTCTATGAATTTTTTTACATTTAGGGTATTGACTTTATGGGACCTTTCCCTTCATCTTTTGGTTTTAATTATATATTGCTTGAAATCAATTATGTTTTCAAATGGGTGGAGGCTAAATTCATCAGGCTAATGATGCCAAATTTGTTGTAGATTTTATTAAAGCTAACTTACTTTTTTGGTTCGAGATGTCAAAGGCAATCATTAGTGACAAGAGAACCCATTTTTGCAATAGGACGATGGAAACACTGTTTAGGAAATATCATATCATGCACAAGGTTTTCACCCCTTACCATCCCCGAACCAACTGACAAATTGAAGTGTCAAATCAAGAAATCAAATCAATCCTAAAGAAAATGGTTCAGCCTAATAGAAAGGATTGGAGTTTAAGGCTAGAAGATGCACTATGTGCCTACAGGACGACCTATAAAACTCCAATCGAGATGTCTTTATATAGATTGGTGTTTGGGAAGGCATGTTGCTTTCTAGTGGAGTTGTACCACAAGGCATATTAGGCTTTAAAAAGATGTAACATGAATTTGGATGATAAAGGTGTGCATAGGAAGTTGCAACTGCAAGAGTTGGAGGATATGCGAAATGACTCTTATCATAATGCAATGATATATAAAGAGAAGATGAAGGCTTTTCATGATAAGATAATTTAAGGAAAAACTTCTCAGTGGGTCAAAAGTGCTACTATATCACTCCAAGCTCAAGTTATTCCCAAGTAAGTTACGTTCCCATTGGGTTAGTCCATTTGTTGTTACTCATGTCTTCCTTTTAGTGCAGTAGAGATATAGAGTCTAAAAACTATCAAGATATTCAAAGTGAACAACCATCACCTGAAATCGTATTATGAAGGCTTCTAAATAGAGAATCTGGAAGTGTTGATGCTTGAAGATGTGAATGACATCACTTGATGAGAGCAACCTGGAGTTGAGCCAATGACGATAAACAAAGGCGCCGCTTGAGAGGCAACCTAAGGGAAGTTCATTTTTGTTTATTTATATTTTTGCATTTTCTATTTTCGTTAAATGCTCCATTTCTTGCATTTCATGTTACATAGAGGACAATGTGAGTTTTAAATGTGAGGGTGGGGATCTTAGTTTGACTGCATGTTTTTGAGCTTAGTTGTTGCTTATGTGACTTCTTAGGTAGTTTTCAAAATCAAACAATCAAAATCAAATATTTTCTCTTTTTCTATTGATTTTAAAACTATATAGTCATAATTAGAGTGTGAATTGACTTTTAAAATCGATGTCAACATTAGCATGTACTTTTGCTCTAGAGATTAGTCAATATGCATTATCTTTAGAAGAGTAGAAACTACTGGTAAACAAAAGCTAAAAAAGCTAGTGAGATTTTGAACCTTATTAAAATGACACATCCATATCAGTCTCATTGTCTTTTGCTTATGTGTGACCTTTGTGACATATACATCTTGAATTTGCTTTGATTTTCTATTCAAGAGCACACTTTTATCACATGCGTGAACATGAAAATGATATAGGCATTTTTTGTTTTTGCAAGCTACATTATCCAAATAGCCTACCCATTGGTATGAATTTTCCTTTGCTAAGCCCCCTTAAGCTTTATTAGCTTTTCTTTCTATACTAACCACATACATGCTTTAAATTGAACCAAACATCCTACCCAAAAATTAAAGCTAGTGGAGCATTTGTTAATTGTTAATGACTGTGGATGTACAAAAGTATAAGTATGGGGGTATGCATATTTGTAGGATGGTTATTATTATTGGGATGCCTTTTTACATTTTATCAATGAAACTCCCATATCATTGTAGCTTCTTTAATTTCATTAATAAAAAATAAAAAGGAAAAAATGTTTGAATAAAAGTATTAAGGAGGAAATACATTTTTTTGAAAAGTTGTTCATTTGTTTTCTCCTCCTAAAGTTGTATTAATTAGGTGAATTGAGTATGCTGTATATGAAGTGGATGTTTTGAAAGGATCGCTCTTTATAGTTTCAATGTATTGTTATCAATAATTTTTATGAGAGATTCCTTCTAATTAGTTATGCTTCATATGGTTTATTATGTGAGAGTTTGAATTTGAGTAGTGAAATATAATTTTTGCATTCATCATAGCTGTCCATACCCAGTTTTGAATGAATGTTAGCTTGTGCACTTGATGTTTCATTAAGTGTTACTTTTGCGTCACTAGCTTGATGACTTTTATGCTACATTACCTAAAATACATCTCACCTTACCTTTTCTCACATTACAACCATAGAAAAGTCCTTTAATTCATGATTATGCATGTGACTATTAGTGGTGGAGAAATGAAATGGTATGAAAAGTTTTGGAATGTTATGATCATGAATGGTATTTGACTGTACCTACGGATCTATCTTGATTAAAAACATTTTATCTAAGTGTACCTCTAGATTGCTTAGTTTCTAAGGGTGATGAATGTTGATTGATCATGAGTAGAAGCGATGAATGTTGATTTCTTGCTATGGTTTTTGAAAGTTATTAATCTATGCTTATGATTTTCTATTCTTGGGAAATATGGAAAATGAGTAAGTGCTTTAGTTTGTGACTTTGATTTTGATGATTTTTTCGAGGATGGTCAAAAGCTTAGTGTGGAGGAACTTGATATGTGCTTAATTTTCAATACATTTAATCCTTGACACTTAGTGATTACTGCTTTTAAAATTCTTAAAACACTCACTTTAGTTCATATTTGATTTTAGGTACAATTTGAAAGCATAAGGGAAAATTGAGATTAGCAGAACATGTTGTTAGTCTATGATCAATGGTCCTAGGAGAGTGTCTTATGACAACAAAATGTTTAATTGTGTGTAGTTTAAGATTGATCTGAAAATTGGGTTTTACACATATTTAAAACTTTAATCGGTTTTGACTGTTTTCTATAATTTGTTTTCATTAGTTTAAGTTTAATTTATTCTCTTAATTACATCAAACCCAAAACCCTTATTTTATTTCCTTTACATCAATTATTTTCATGGAAAAAGCTAACCAAACATTCCCTATAGATACGATCCTGTCCACTATAGCTATAAATTTTAGTTTGTAGAGTTAGATAAATTTTGCAGTGCACTCGACATGTGCTGTCATAACTTTTATGATACTATACGACTACTATTTATGTTTCTAGATCAAATTCCAATCTCTGTTCTTTTGGGGCATGTATATGCTAAGAATATTACTTTATATTTCCTTCTTTGCTAAATATTGATGGAGTTGTCTTAAGATTTAGGTGAATGCAAGTCCTTGGTATATTATATAAATTGGAGGTCAAACTTTAAATGGTTAAGATACAAATATATTAGTATCATAATCATATATAAATATCTTGCTTTACTATATAGAAATCTTCCAAAATTTTTATGTAATTTCCTTTTAATTTAATTGGTGCAACCATGTTAAGAAAAAATTAATCAAGTATTATTATTTTGTACAATTTGGTACTTTCTTATTTTGTTTTACAATATTTGTTTTAGGGTACCATAAGACGAAAATGCAAAATCAAATCAAAAAGGACTTAAGAAAGAAAAGAAATGGGAAAAAAATATCAACTTTAATGTTTTAGTTTTTGCTATAATCTCGAAAAGAATTATTTGGTATGAATCTTTGTTTCTTCTTCTTAATTCAGGTCACGAATTCTATTACAAACAACCCAGTCCTCTAGCTTCAGATCCTTTCATGATTATTAACTTCTTGTAAGAGGAGATAAACATATTGCGTCCATATAATAGAACTATAATTTTAATTCTATTGGCATTTAAGAAAACCAACCCCTAAAAGACAAAACAGGAAGAAAATAGAACTTTCTCTAATAGAACATCCCCAACAAGCATCCAATCCCTATCTTTTTCCTCGTATGTAGGAGCATAATCAAATCCACTGTATACTTCTCTCTTAGAGTACTCACCTAAGATTTTTAAACCTAGACATGTCAGAGTCAATAATAGGAGGAAAACTATATGCTTCTTCACTTTAAAAAGTCATAAAAGATATTATTACACTCTTGTGTACTTACTGATGCTAAACTTGAACATATTCTCCAAGTCCTTAAGGGGTTCTAGGTAATTCTTGCACATTTTAAGGTCAAATTTCTAAGATAGGGAGCTCCATCCATGCGCACATTTTAAGGTCAATTTTCTAAGATAGGGAGCTCCATCCATGCTTACTTTCACAAACATTCCAATTCCATCAAAATCGATTTTCTTAGTTTGTTGGTAGTTTTTACAATATGATCAAATAGGTAGCCATCCCACTATCTATTCCCTTCCATCCATCATCAACTAATATATATAACATCAACTAATGGAATCAATAACTACATTGATAAAGAAGAATCTTAATTGAGTGTCCCCATCAAAAGAAAAAAACTTACTTGGCAAGAGGCACGTGATTATCTCTGTCTTCATTTCTAACATTACACTTGCTAGAACTGCTTTTGGTTCTCTACTCTTCAGATATCTCTGCAGAAGTGTAGAGTCCCAATATCTCAGGGCTAGGACCCCAAAATAGTGTAAATGAGATTATAGTGATAAATTAGAGGTGCATTTTACACATTATATGGCATATTTAAATATGTGAATTGTGTTGATATTCATGAAATAACTATACATGCATTCATTGAAATTTTCTAGGTATAATTGATTTATAAATGCAATTAAAAAGTGAATTCTGGATTATTTGTGTTGAAAATTTATTTGGAGAGTATTATGATTATTTAATAATTTTGGCGAATTTCATAGAATTTCTGAAAATTTGGGATATTTTGGAAAAAAAAAGAATAAGAGACAAATGGGAGGGTGACAAATGACCCACATGCATAGGTGCCATGTGTCATTGAGTTACAGAATAAGAGACAAATGGGAGGGTGACAGATGACCCACATGCATAGGTGCCATGTGTCATTGAGTTATCCACCCACGCAATCATCTTGATTGGAGAAAAATTTCTGTAGCTCACATCTCTTCTTCACCACCGAAAACACCAACACTAAAACTCTTTTCCTTGTTCTTTTCATCCATCACTGAAACTACTTGTTATGCATGTTTGTGTGTTTGGTTTCATACTCTCAACTACTAGAGAACTAGCTGAAGATGATTATAAGTTTTCGGTGATGATTGTTTGCTTGAGAGGATTAGAAAATCTGGAATTTTTAAGTGGGAATTTTACTTAATCAAGTAAGTTTTTTGTGAATAACATTTGATGATGTTTTAATGTTTTGCACATGGGTTCATGCATGAGTGATATGGGAAGAAATAAATTCAGTAGTGAGAATGAAGAAGCACAAAAATATGGAGAAAATGTAGAAAATAAGGAATATGCGTGAGGGATGTCAGTTTTGATGTTTATATTTAAATATTGGATTTTTGAATTATTTGTGTTGAGATGAGTTGAGATGAAAGTTTGTGAAGTTGTTAACTTTAGAAAGATATGAAAAATAGGTTACAGATTTTGTTGGGAATTGATACTACTCATGAAAACAAAATTGCAGTAAAGAGAGGAAGAAGAAGGTGATGGTTTGTGTGTATGATTTTGGTTTTTGAAGTGTGAATATGAACTAAAGCATTTTTACTAAACAACTTTGACTCTTTTGGCTATAGCTTTTTTATCTGACCTCCAAATGACTTGAAACTTAAACCAATAGATTCCTAACACATTTTTCTTCCTCTCTATGAAAATTTAGAGACATCTGAATTCGTTCGGGAAAGATTTGATTAATGGATTTACAATAAAATGAGGAAGTGTGCTGAAATGTTATGAACTAGAGAACTTTCACTAAACATGCTTAGGTATTTTGATCATATCTTGATCAGTAGATCTCCAAATAGGATGATTCTTAATTTTAATTTAACTAAATACATTTTCTACAATTTTAAAGAAGAAAGTGATTTTGAATTATGTCCTTAAGGGTCTTGAAATTTAGCTTGAATTGGCTTAGGCTATAACACTACCCGTGATAGAAATCATTTCTTGTTTTTATCAAATAAACTATATTGATGTAGGCTGAATAAGAAAAAGGTGTCTTAAAAAAAGTTGTATTTATTCTCTTAGCTTCCAATTGGTATATAGTTTGTAATTTTTGGATATTGGAATTGAGATATGATTTGTACAACTTGAATGCATGATCATGCCCTAGCCAAATTTCAAATGAAGTCAGTCTCTAGTATTTTGAGCATAACTCATAGAATAATAAACCAAATTGTATAATCTTGGTGTCATTAGAAACTCAAGGCAAATGAGAACAATTTTCTAGAAGAAAGTGTTACATAAACACACCATTTCTTTGTTATAATGATCATGTAAAGTAGACTCGAAGGTCTATGTTGAAAAGAACGCTGGAATAGTTAATGAGTCTATGACTTTTGACATATTTAGAGTATAATTGATCTTTGCATTGGTTTATTACAAAAGTATAACAAGGCATATGTCATTGAACATGCATGTTACATGATACATTTATGAAAATGCATATTCAGTTACATGAACAATGTGGTAACAAGAAACTGTATTTAATTACATATGGAGAGAAAGTAGGGTGACCGCTTCCAGATATTATCGGAACTTCATGTCAATAAGAAAAAAGGGAGCAATTGTGAGTAACCTAAAATGGTCTCACTTTAATTTTTTGTGTTTCTTTAATTTGATATGTGTTGATTATGTTCTGAATTTTGGATAATAATTATCCGAGGTGATTGATCCATGCAAACGTCATTGGAAGTGCTACTTATATGTGAATGAGATTGACTAATTGAATTTGATATGAGCTGATTGTGTTCTGAATTTTGAAAAATAATTGTTCGAGGCGTTTGATGCATGTAAACATCATCGGAAGTGCTACTTGTATGTGAATGAGATTAACTATTTGATTCTTAATGTAAATGTTAAATGTCAGACTAAAAGTCCGATGAAAAATGTGAATAAGAAAGAATGTGAATGTGACTGGATGAATATTATGATTGAATTTATGAATGCATTTCATTTTTGATGCATGAAATATAAAGGCAGTCGTGACTGATGTTGCCAGTTGAAAAGAGCTTAAAGTTCAGACACCTGTGGAAAGAGCCTAAGGCTCAATGTGTATAATGAGCCCTACATCCATAACGGGTAAGGGATGGTATGAAAGAGCCCGGTATCCACAATGAATACGGGACAGTGAAAAAGAAACATAGTCACAATATAACAAATGAATGTGTCTTATAAACATTGCTTTCATATATGAAATGAATAAATTGAATGATTGCAGTGTTGTGAGAACTTACTTAAATGAATCCATGATAAATTATTGATGATTGTGTTCTACAAAATTGTAATGAAATGATGAATTGTTTAGACTATGTGATTGAAATATGACAATTGTGAACAAAATGTCTCGTGACATGATTCGATGATAATCAAGTTGATGTGAATTACATGATAACATGAAATGTTGTGCTGTATGACTAGAGTGAACCATCGAGGATGGTTACTCTATTGAGTTCACAAAACTCACCAAAATTGCAATGTTGACAATTTTTGGTTCTAGGGAAAGTGACGACTTAGCTGCTAAGACTTCATTTTGGTACAAGTTATGGATCAAAGGTCGGTCAGTTGGGGACTGAAGATTAGTTTTTAGTTTTTGGTTTATTTCCTCATTTATGTAGTATACTTTGTAAACTTAAATGTAAGCCTTGATAGGCTGACAATGTATACATATGAATGATGGATCTAGTGCTAAATTGTAAATTATGGTTTATGAAATGAAATGAGGAAATTTTTAGACTTTAGATAATGTGTTATTTTTCATTTTACTTATGATTCCATGTAGTAAAGTGAAGGTAAGATAGTTAACACGTCACTTCTGTCAGGCATGTGCACGTGTGATCATAAGACGCATGTGCATATGTCAGATGGGAGTGAGGTGTTATAGTTGGTAGTATCAGAGCATGGTTGGCATCCATAAAGATATGTAGGAATGTTAGTTATGAATTATTGTGAAAATTTCGGATGGTAATTGAAGTTATTTTGTATTATAGGTTATCTGACGTAGGCAATCAAGTGGAACACTCAGCTGGCCTAGGATTACAAAGAGCCAATAGAGAGTTGTCTATGTCTCGACCTGAGGGAATGCCTCTAAGAATACCTAAGAGAAGGGAGAGGAGGTACGATAAACTATGAAAGAAAGGGGTTATGGACTTCTACGGAAGTGCAAACCCTATAGAGGCTGAGAGATGGCTAGAGAGGATAGAGAGAGTCTTTGATCAGATGGATTGTGAGTCAGATGAGAGATTTTGACTGTACAATATCTTTATTGCAAGGACCAACCTACCAATGGTGGAAAAATATTCAAGGTAGTACCATTAGGCCTTGTAGATTGAGATGGGAGGATTTTCTTGCACGATTCAAGGAGAATTATATACCCAAGATCTACCTAGATAGAAAGATGAAGGAATTTCTGGATCTGAAGTAGGAAAGGATGTTTGTGGCAAAATATGAGATTAAATTCAATGAGATGATGGGATATGCTACTGCCTTAATTTCTACTGAGGAAGACAACTATAGGAGATTTGAAGATGGGTTGAACATAAAGATTAGGACAAGGCTAGCTATACTAACTTAAACAGTTTCGCTGAGCTTAGAGAAGCCTCGATTCGAATAAAGAAATTGTTGAGGGATAGTTAGTCTAAGCAGAGATCAGAGTCTAGACAGAAAAGGCCTAGTGAATCTTAGCGCAGTTCTAGTAGAAGGTTTAAAAAGCGTCAGACCCGAGCTTTCAGACCACCGACTAGATCAAGATAGTCGGGGTTTAGACAGAGAGGTAGTTCTATTTAGTCTAGTAATAACAGAGGTGCAATATCTGGTTAGTTGCCAACTTGTGAGCATTGTGGGAAGAAGCATAATGGTGAATGCTAGAGCGTAACAGGAGCCTGCCTTCGATGTGGCTCACTTGATCATCAGATTAGGGATTGTTCTATGGTTTTTAGTGCACAGTCTGAAAGGAGAGGAAGTATGGCAACATAACCTACTGTTCAGCAGAGTTGAGTTAGTGGGTCTAGACAGAGAGGCTGTAGAAGAGGTAGAGTGAGTTCTATGAGTCCTTTTATTAGGACCGAGGTGCAAAGCAATCGACCATAGTCCCAAGACAGAGTTTATGCTATGACGAGATAAGAGGCTCAAGAGTCTCCAAATGTCGTTGCAGGTGTGTTATTATTATTTACTTTTGAGGCCTTTACATTGCTAGATTCTGGATCTACGCATTCTTTTATCATGTCGCATATGACATTTAGGTTGTATTATGATAGAGAGTTATTGAGATGTGGATTAAAGGTGAGTACATCGATAGGTAGTACCATCGTGATTGGAGAAGTCTGCAAGAGGTGTGTCATTCGAATTGATCAAACAGAGTTGGAAGCAAACTTGATTATATTACAGTTAAAGGAGATAGATTTTATACTAGGCATGGATTGGCTCACTGCTCATAGGGCCATCATGAATTGTTATAATAAGCAGGCAATTTTAGAATCTCTTAATCAACTGAGAGTAGTGTTCATAGGTATTAGCCAAGCAGTGCTAGCCAGACTGATCTCATTCATGAGTACCTTGAGGTTAATGTAAGGGAGATGTGAGGCTTATGTGGCCCACATTATTGATATTAGAGCTGAGCAGAATATAAAGGACATTCCTATGGTTAAGGAATTCCTGGATGTGTTTCCCACTGAGTTAACTAGCTTACCTCCAGATCAAAAAATAGAGTTTACAATCGACTTAGTTCCAGGCACTGCTCCTATATCTATTCCCACATATAAGATGGCACCTGTGGAACTAAAGGAATTGAAGGCTCAGTTGTAGGAATTGCTTAATAAGAGATTCATTAGACTCCATTGTTTCACCTTGGGGAGCTCCAATCCTATTTGTGAAGAAGAAAGATGACACTTTGAGACTGTGCACTGACTATAAGCAACTGAATCGGGTTACAGTGAAAAATAAGTACCTGTTGCTTAGAATTGATGACTTATTTGATCAGCTGTATGGAGTTCAGGTGTTCACTAAATTGGATTTGATATCTGGGTATTATCTGCTAAAGATAGCAAAGGCTGATGTACCAAAGAGTGCTCTTAGGAGAAAGTATGTACATTATAAGTTCTTAGTAATGTCGTTTAGGTTAACTAATGCCCCAACTACATTTATGGCATTGATGAATAAGGTGTTTCATCCATACTTGGATTACTTTGTGATAGTGTTTATTGATGACATCTTAGTGTATTCAAAAAGCAGAGAAGAGCATGTTGAGCATCTAAGAATGATTTTACAGATTATGAGAGAAAAACAGTTATATGCCAAATTTAGTAAATGTGAATTTTGGCTAAGCCAAGTGGTATTTTTAGATCACATAGTAAATAGGCATGGTATTTAAGTGGATCTAATGAAGATAGAGGCAGTAATGAAATGGGAGGCTCCGAAAATGGAGTTTCCTCAAAATGGATGGATATTACCAGAGGTTTGTTAAGGGGTTTTCTTTGATCTCAGCCCATCTGACTAAACTTATAAGGAACAATGGAGCATTTAGATGGGATGATGATTGTTAGAAGAGCTTTAAGGAGTTGAAACATCGGTTGACTACATGACCGGTGTTAACTATTCCATTGGGAACTGAAGGATATGTAGTATACAGTGATGCTTTGCATCAAGGATTGGGATGTGTATTGATACAGAATGGCAAGGTGATAGCCTATGTATCGAAACAACTAAGGTCTCACGAGATGAACTATTCGGTACAAGATCTAGAGCTCGCTGTAGTTGTCTTTGCTCTAAAGATATGGAGACATTGTTTATATGGAGAGACATTTCAGATATAAACTGATCACAAGAGTTTAAGATATTTGCTAAGTTAGAAAGAGTTGAACATGAAGCAGAGGAGATGGATAGAGTTGTTAAAAGAATATGACTATATGATTGAGTATCATCTGGGGAAAGCAAATATAGTGGAAGATGTTTGAGTAGGAAGTCACCAAGCAATTCAGCTCAGATTCAGTTATCGAGATTACCAACTTTGATTCAGTTGAGAGCTTTGAATGTGGGGTTGAATCTAAAGCATAATGAAGCATTGATAGCCACACTAAAGTTGAGACCGATGTTATATGATCAAATTATAAGAGTTCAGAGTAAAGATTCTGAAATGGTGAAACTGATTGAGAAAGTTAAGATAAATTATGATTCTGAATTTGCATTGGGAGAAACATTGTGGTTAAAACAGAGATTATGAATGCCTAATGTCAATGAATTGAGAAAGCAAATACTTGAAGAAGCTCATACGACCGCTTATGCTATGCATCATGTGTTGGCCCCCGCATACTTTTTTTCTAGTTAAGCATGATTTAAATGAATTGTAGGGTGTTGATAGATTTATTTATGGGAGTTTAATTGTTATATCCATGTTAGTAGGATTTATTTCATTGGATTGTTGAATTAAAGTAGTAAGAATGGTCAACGGCATTTTTGGCAAGTCACTTAAGGATAAAAAGCCATAAGGCATGAAGGAAGGGCAAAATGGACATTTTAGACTCATAAGGGTATAAGTGGAAGAAGAAATGTTTGTCTTGAATTTGAAGAAGAGAAGAAAGTGAGTGAGAGAGGAGAAGAGAGAAAATACAAAGAGAAGAAGAGAAAGGGGAGAAAAGAAGAGAAAACAAGCTAAGATTTCAATTTTCTTAGCTTTCAATAGAAACCTTGAAGAGTTTGAAGATCTTGGAGCTAAACAAGTAAGTATAACCATTAAACCTTCTTGATTTATTAAATGAAGCATATTTGGTGATAGTTATAAGTGAAATGAAAGTAAAAATGAAGTGAATATGTGTAGGAAGTTAACGATAAAGTTAAGACAATGGAGACTATTTTTCTAGAAGAAAGTGTTATCAAATTTCTTCATTTACCTAATCAGAATGATAATGAAAAATTGACCCAAAGGTTTGGACTTTTGGAAGAGTTCGAGTATCTAGAATTTATCTTAGTGAATATACTATATATGAGTCCTCAAATTGTATTCCTATTGAATGGGAATTTTTTTCATTGGTAAAGGGAATCAAGGAAGGCAAGAGGATCAAGAGGAGAGGCATTTTTAACTAAGGTTTAAGCAAGAATTTTTAAGGTGGGTGGCAATGAATGTTTTCTTTTAAAGCAAGAAAATAAAATGATTTCAAATTGCTTCATAATTGTTGCATTATTACTTTTGAATGACTTAAGAAATTGTTATATGTTTGGTATATGAATTTGGTTGATGGAAATGCATGTGAAATATTTCATGTTCATGAACAATTATGTTTCTAAAATATGCCTTTGTGGAATAATGTTAAGAAAAATTATGTTTTTGAAATGTTCCATTTTGAGCAATATGTTTTTGAGATGTGAAATGCATAATTATATGGGTTTGTGGTGGTTCCCTAAGTTACGTCAAGTGCACTTTGACTAAAGGCTTCTCCCACCTGCCCGCTAGTGGCATAGAGCTCCTTCAAGGACTCCCTTAAGTTCACGGCTATGCAAGACCATTATATGGGATTGCGATAGTATGTTCTATTCACGTCTACACAGGACCATTATGTGGAAATGTGTAGTACGTTCTATTTACAAACCTTCCCAATGTTAGAGAATATATAAAACCAATTGAGTTGGCCTTATACAACAGCTTAAGCTATTGTGATGAAATGGTCACTTAACATGGTATCAGAGCCTCTATGACCAAATGGTCATGAGTT
>JANSVA010420526.1:0-20905 GCA_025504915.1 Erythroxylum reticulatum | reverse complement strand
TAAGCTATTTTAAGTTGTTCTCCTTTTCTTTACTTAGAGGATTTAATACCATTAAAAATTGAGACTATAAAAAGTTGATATACGTGCATTACATTAATATATATATCAAAAAGGGGTCTTTAAATATGCATTACATTAATATATATATATATATATATATCAAAAAGGGGTCTTTAAATATGCATTACATTAATAAAGAACCAACAAGTTTGAATCCACCATTAACATAAAAACATAAAAATGATCTTAAAAAATTAATTCAGATTAGACATTAATTAAACGCTTAAATATTAAGATAGTTCTTTCTTATATATATATATATATACTTATAAGCTATTTTAAGTTGTTCTCCTTTTTTTTACTTAGAGGATTTAATACCATTAATAAATTGAGACTATAAAAAGTTGATATATATATATATATAAGGGGTCTTTAAATATGCATTACATTAATAGAGAACCAACAAGTTTGAATCCACCATTAACATAAAAACATAAAGATGATCTTAAAAAATTAATTCAAATTAGACATTAATTAAACGCTTAAATATTAAGATAGTTCTTATAAAAAAACAAAGTCTTGCTAATGGGAATTAAGTATCTATTTAAACTACACAAGCTTCTAAGATACATGAAGAGGGGCTTGGGTATGTTGAAATAGTTCAAATCAAGCACTAAAGTTTTTAGAGATTGGATAATATTAATGGACATTGGAGAACTAGGCTATCACATCCCCACCATAACAAGGCTCGAGATGGTCATCTCAGTGTTAACCTGACATTAAGGTGCCAAACTAACCCTATGAGTGCTTATGACTTAGCTTGTTCCTATATTATATCCATTTAGTCACTAATCAATTGACAAGATATTTTAAGTCTAACTAGCCATAATTCATTCATTCATTTATCATAATAGTCTAAGAGTAATCATATAATCATTCACTACATAAGTTTAAACTCTACTTAGTAACAATATAATATTAATTTCATCTTACAAGTTCACTACCATACTATTTGGCCTATTGTCTACATTGACGTACAAAGAAATAATGTTCTAGATACATGAGAAGAATAAGATTAGTTTGGAAAATTTGGTCGATCTTGTGTAGACCTTATTTATACTCACTGATGCTACTACTGTTGTGGGCTAGTAAACTCTATAACCTTTTCTCCCTTTTTCTTGGGGGATGGAAAAATAATGAAAACGTGAGGATTATACTCAATGACGGGAAAGCATTTTTACTCATAAGTGGTAATGCATTACTTTTATTTTGGAAAGCCATTTTGGTTTATGAAAATGAGAAGTATGTTCAATACCTATGTTCACAAACAACCAAGCGTATTGATCTATCAATAACTCTAACACAAGCATCACCCATATCAAGGCATAAGATCGATAATCACATTTCACATCAAAGTTTAAGCAAGACATTTATTCTTAAATCAAACAACATTATAATCAATAAAGCACAAGTTCATCATTCACCATAATCATCAACCACTTAACAAGATGTCATTTTCTTACATATACCATACCATATCAAACATAAAGCAACCATGTAGCTCAATTTTATTACACATATCCTTCATCAAGTTTTTATTCATTTCCACGAACTCTTTATCGTAGGCATACTTATTTTGTTGCCTAAGTCACATTATTTAGGTCTTTAGCTTGAGCCAGTTCACTTAGGTCTTTGTTTAAGGAAAATTTTCCTAAGCCACTTCATTTAGGTCTTTTGCCTAAGCCACCTCACTTATGTCTTTCTTTAAAAAAAATTGTCAAATTTACCTCACCTAGGTCTTTTCTTTAAGAAAATTTGCCTAAGTTACTTTACTTAGGTTCTTTGTCTAAGCCACCTCACTTAAATCTTTTTTTAAGGAAATTTGCCTAAGTCACCTTACTTATGTCTTTGTTTAAGAAAATTGGCCTAAGTCACCTCACTTAGGTCTTTTTCTTAAGCTACCTCACTTATGTCTTTATTTAAGAAAATTTGCCTAAGTTATCTCACTTGGTCTTTTACTAAGCCACCTCACTTAGATCTTTTCTTAAAATAATTTACCTAAGTCACCTCAATTAAATCTTTCATTCATTTTATTTAATCAACTCATTTATTGTCAATTTTTCATGCATGGCATTTCACTTCACTACACATTTTCAAACAAACAAATAATTTCCACTTTAGCAAAAAGTTCAAGGCACATGCCATAAAATTTATCAAAATTTAATAATCAAAACAATATTCAGACATAATAGCATTTAAAACTTAACAAATTTCTTATTAGTAATCACATAAAACAACCTTTCTATGGGACATTCATAATGACTTACTGCAATCACAAAATTTACTCATAGAGTAATAAATTTTGAATGAACATTAAAAATCATTTAGATCTAAATCACAAATTTTTTCATACAGTTTGAGAATTAGCTCCCAACAACAGATCACATTTGATGTCGTTATAACCTAAAAGAACTATAGTAAATCAACTATATCTCCTAAAATATTACGAATTTATCCAAAACATTTTACAAAAAATTATATAAAGTCTGAACCTCCTACTTTTATGTTTTAACCAACTTCTAAATCAGTTCTCTAGGCATTAAAATCTTGTATAATATTGAAGTTAACTTCAGTCCTGTTAGATAGACTAGTTTTAAAAATTCAACTATATCTCTTAGCCTATAAAATTTGGAAACTTACATTTTTTGGAAAGAAACTAGACATGTATATCTACAATTTTGATGTTTTAAAATTTGTAAAATTTGCAATTGTTGACCCTAAAATAATTAGTGTAGAACAGATTAATCATTCATGTCCGAAACGGAACAACTATAGTTATTAACCTATATCTCACAAATTAAACCATATTTTATTAAACCATTTTATAGCCAATTAGAACATATATAAGCAACCATGAAAGATTATTATTTCCATAAATATTTTGCTTAAAACTATCATATAGAAATTTATTTCAAAATGGGTTTAGGAAGGGAAGCAATATCAGTCACCTATCATTGGAAATTAACTCTTCTTCTTCCTCCAAAAATGTCCTTTGTTTCCCCATCCTTCTCTCTTCATCTTCTCCTCTAGGAGTGCCAACCCTTCTATCACCAATCTCCCTCTTTTGCATCTCTTAAACCCGAAATATAATTTTAAAAAAAATTATATCCATGCCCTATAATGTGAAAATTCTAACTATACCCTTAATGAGTCTTTCTTCCCCTTATTTCACTTCACGTCCTTATTTATCCATCCACCTTTTTTATTTTTTATAATATATATATAATTATTTTAACTTCTATAAGCTTACTAGTTACCCTAAAATAAATTTCCTCTAATAAATGCAATTTAGTTCACCTCCAGTGCATTTTTCTCAAATTTATTCACTAACATCAATATTTTTATTCTTCTCTCTAAAAATTATAAGTAACCAAATTTATCCTAAAATTTCCACAAATTATTCACAAAATATCTCCTCATTAAACTAATTATAGAAAAAATTGAAAATTCCACTTCTAATAACCAAAAAAGCAAACAACATAAAAATTCAATTTTAAGGATAATAATAATTAGAAAAAGCTCATTATATGGGAAATATATAAATTAATAAGACTAAATAGAAATTGAAAAACATAAATAAAAATTTAGTGAGTGACAACTCTCCCCTCTTAATAAACTTTCGTCCTTGAATTTGGAAATGTTACTTGCGAAAATTATGATTGTAATATTTTATTAGATAATTATGAAGTAATCATCAAAAAAGGCACATGCATAAATAAATCTATAATTTATTTATAAAATCTTGGCAAACTCCTCTTAAATAAATCATATCAAATAATAGAAATTGACTATAAGTATCAAATACAACTTCTAGCCTTATTAAAAAACCAAAACATTTATTTCTTTCTTAATCATTTGAAAATAAAATCTAGTCAACACCTTTCAAATCATGACATAACATCTTATCTAATTCAGATTATTACAATTCTTTTTCTTCTTAAAACATTTCCAAAATATTCTCAATCTCGAAAATAATTACCTATTATAAAAATCGTTGAAAAACTCATGTCAATTTATAAAATTTATCTTGTAAATTCGTAGTTCGTAAAATCAATTCAAAATAACATAAATTTACCTCATCGCATTTTAAATGCATCATTAATTAGTAATAAAATAAGATTTTAAATAATTTATCCCTATATTCCATTTAATACATTTCTTAACTCTCATATCATTTCCACTTCCCTTTCAATAAGTTATAATTACATGACAATATAAAAATACAATCTAAATCCATGAAACAATTGACTTATCATAATTTCATTTAAAACATACATTCCTTAATCCATAAATCACACAAAAATTCTATGTACCACCACTTTAATTCATACTTAAATCCATATTCTTCATATGGAACCTTTTTTATATTTGATTCCTATAACCATTGAATTAACCTCTAAAACAATATACTTTTAAACTTAATAACAATTGATCAATCTATAACATATTAGCCTCACCCCAAATCATTACAATTTGTACAAACCCTTCTTAAACCATATATAATCCTTTTACTTCTTTCTTTTAACCCTGTCTTCATTCAACTTTTATTTCTCATCCTAAGACCATTTACCATCTACTCCTATATTAGCCCTAAAAAATAGCCTCCCACCTACATGATCATCTTTCCATTTAGAATATATTTCTAACCATCCTTATGCATTTACAAAACTATTATCAAAATTTGAACATCCATCATTCACTTGTCTCTTCAATCAACCCTTATCATCTTTCACTTGTCAAATCTCTAAATAATATTTTTTCCTTTCAACTTACTCTCCATCTCAACTCACTTTCCTTTTCAAACATTACCTAGTTATTTTAAACATGTTCACTATTTTGCCTCTTAATAGTTACTACTCAATTTAAATTGAACTCGTCAACAATCATCATTCCATAAATATCTTCATCTAGTATCTTCAACTTATCCATGTATCTAGTCCCTTTACCTATAACCATCCATAAATTTTCATTCTTTTCGTTATAATTGGTGTCCTCATTAAGTATTTAAACGCTTCCGACCTATCTAACATTAGTCACCTAAAATGGTAGTTAAATCTCACTTTGATTCTGACTCATCACCTAACGTTTTATACAATAGGTCATATTCCATATGAACTATCTCACTAATTAATCTACCATATATCCTTACTCATTATTCAAATAAATTATTTATCTACAACACAATCACCCTTCAAGTCCATTTATTGTTTACTTTCAATATTTCTTGAACATAAACATTACTCTAAAATCTTATTATCATCACCAATTGGTTTCTAATAACAATCATTTTCATTCATTTTAACTCAAAAAATCTTATTTATCAATTCCATATCGCTATGTATCCTTCATATCAATTAATGTTCGGTTCCATTTGAATATATCTTTCATTCTCAAATTAATAAGTAATTTATTATACCTCTAACTTTCCACGTTATCACTTAATCATACTTGAATTATACTTATAATTTCCTCTAACCACACTTAGGTTTATTTAGCAATGTCAGACTTTTCCTTAAGCTTTTTCCTTCCTTATAGCCAATCATATTCTTTTTTTATTTATTACTTTGCCTTTTTTCATACTAATCTTTTCCCTGTAGATCACTTTCACGACCTATTGCAATATCACCTTATGTCAATTGATCATTCCTAACTTCTCCTTATTCCATTTAGCCTTTATTAACCACTTGCATATTTACAACGCATCCTTAATATCCTTAACCAACATCATTGATTGACATTAATAACATAACAAAGGCCATTTTTATTAACATAACCAACTAGTGCTTAAACCAATCCGTATCTCAACTACTCTCCATAATCTTGACAGAAAAATCCCATCTAAAATGTAATGTTATATTATATATCCTCATTACTCATTACTCATCACTATGACCTTGATAATTCTTAGTAAATAATCATCAAAATCAATTAACTAATCTCTAATTTATTCCTAACACATCCACCATAACTTATTTTATCATCCTCTCTCTAGAGCTTCTTTTTTTAACTAAACATTCATAATTGATCGGCGTAAGTTTTAATCTTATAAACCCTCAATATTTTGCAAGCGCACGGTTCGTAGCATAGTATTAAAGTGTTAATCTCACAAGGAGGGTACTAGCCTAATCTTAAGTCATTTAAGGCTTAGACAAAAAGAAATAAAACTGCAAAAGTAAACACAAAAAGTAAATATGAGAAATTGATTCAAGAATTGTAAAGCAGAAATGTAACATCTCGTTTCCATACTAAGAGTTAAAACCTAGATTTTTGTAATTGAGAAATAACAATGAGAGTTTAGAAAAATGCATTGCATACATATGTGTTAGCACACACACACGAACTTGAATTTTGCACACATTACAATGATTTGTTTATGTACTCATTTGACATTTTTCCAGGTATAAGTGATTGTTTTAATGTGATTATAATGTGAATTATCGATTATGTGTTTTAAAAGTTAAGTTGGTATGTATAAGTGGTGATGTAGAATTTTTGGTTAAATTTGAGAATTTTCTAGAATTAAGGGTATTTTTGGACTAAAAAAATGCCAAGTGGCTAGGCAATTGATAAATATAGCAGAAATAAGTGCCAGATGGCAGTAAAAACTTTGATGAATGACATATGTCATTTAAATTAGGGAGTCAATTGGATTAGAATTGGGACACAAATGAACTAGTTAATTAAAAGACCAAAAGAGGACCATGGGATAGTAACATATGGCAAGTGACAAGTGCCACTTGCTACACTACTTGTTTTAACCTACGATTTTTATTAAGTGAAAGACCTACTCTCATTTTAGTCCTTCTTTTGCTATTTACTCCTCTCTTTGTTAGCTTCTATCATCTTCGTCTTCTTCATCTTCTTCTCCTTCTCACGACACTCTCTTCTCCAATACTTAAAGTTGAACCTTGCTATCTTCCATCACTAGCTACTTCAAAGTTCTTGCTATCTTTTCTTCTTGATAAAAGAACCAACAATTCTACTTTGGCAAGATGATGATCATGGGATGCATGGAAGAAGCTAGGGTTAAGAGTTATTTGAATATCTTGAAGTAAACAAGTAATTATAGAGCATTATTCTTCTTAATTTGTTGAATGAAACCTGTTTTGATGATAGTTAAGAGTTAAATGATCACAAAATGAGGATGGGTACATGCTAAAATGTGAATGAGAAATGTTGGTAGATTTATGTCTTGCTTTTATATATATGATGATAAATATTTCATAAGTTGTTGTTGAGATGACTTGAGTTAGAATGATCATGAAAGATGGTGTAGGGAAAAGGTGCAGAAAAATTTAATAGATAATGGGTTTTATGTTTTGTTTTCTTGTTGTATTAATGTGGATCTCTTTAGGTGTTCTAGAGATGAAATAAAATGAGTCTAGAGCTAAAGAAATGGAATAATGTGGTGTCTTAAAATGGGAAGAATTAAGGTGATAATTAAAAGTGAAATGAAAGTGGAATTTGTAGAAAGTTGATGATGAATGTATATATGTATATGTATGTTTTTAGTGTTCATGATCAATCATGGACTATAATTTATTTATGGAAGATATTGAGTTGAAATGGATTTAATAATGATGGGGAAATGATGAGTAATTAAACTAGAAATGATAGACCAAGCATAAGGTGATGAATGTAGTAAGTAAAGAGTTAGAAATCTGGAAAATATGGATACAAATGGATAGATTTTGGGGCAAAAAGCATAACTTTTGTTGTAGATGTCAGATTGAGGTGATTTAAGCATGCTTTCGAAGAGGACTTTGATTTCTAAAACTTCTATGAAGACCCCATAAATTTTTATATAGATGTAAAATTGAGGTTATTTAAGTATGCTTTTGAAGAGGACTTTGACTTCTACAACTTTTATGAAGACCCCAAGTAGAGATTTTGCTATCTAAAGAGTCAAATTTTCACATTTCTGTCAGTGTCCCATGAACGTCAAGCCATCGGACATAATGTACCTTCAAATGGACATGGGCAAAGCTGGAAAGATAGAAGCGAGAATGTTTACGCAGTGGACATGAAGTCTGCCCAACAGACATTCACTGTCCATTTATACTTAATTTAGGCTTGAATGGACCTTCAATTGATCATAGAATGATGCTAGGATTAAGTGACAGAATGTGTGATATGTATAAAGTGATAATGGAGGTTATAACTTAGTGAATGAATTATTGATATTAAAGTACCAAAGGTATAAGTATAATGGGAATGAAGATGTTGATATGATTGTAGTTATGATTCAAAGGAGATGAGTAATATGTATTAAGTAAATGTGAATGAGAATTGGGTATTATAGGAGCATATAATGTTATAAAAGAAATGACAAGAAATTGATTTATGATATTAAAATAACTAAGTGTTCTTAAGGTATAAGCCTAAAAGTAAGCTAGACACATATAAAGGATAAGAATTGAATGGTGAACTTAGAATGATCATGTATAAATGAAGTGTAAACCCAAGTTCAATTAGACGTATATGATTTATGAAATGAGAATGAACATAAGATGTGAATTTAGGTAATATACCTGGGATTGTCACTAAGCATGCAATATACATAACACATATACATATGTATGTGATTGAGTATTCATAAGATTGTATAATTGTAATGTGTATTGCATGATGCTGATATACAGGATAGAACACCTACATCCAGACGTTCTAGATCATAGAAGCTATGCTAATCTGGAGCATACTATGAGTCGAACTAGATGATCTCATTTTCATTATTTGTTTTATTTTAAATTTGTGTATTAAATTACTACGGATATGATTGATGTCAATGTGTTGATTTTGGACAATAAATGTTCAAGCCATTTTATGCATGTAAAAATCATTAGAAATGCTCCTTGAATGTGAATTTGAATGAATAAGTGATATGCAACATTATTATTGAATGTCGGACTAAGGTATGATGATAAATGTGAATGTGAATGTGAAACTGAAATGAAGTGACTAATATAATATATGTGAATGTGATGCATTTCATTACATGAATGCATGATAACATAAAGATTGTTGTGATCGAAATAGCCATTCAAAAAGAGTTTAAAGCTTAGAAAGTGAAAAAGAGCTTAAACCTTAAATTGTGGTAAGAGCCGATGGCTCACTATGTAAAATGAGCTCTGTATCCTCAATCGATAAGGGACAATTGCTAATGAGCTCGATATCCATAATGGATACAGGAAATATATAGGCATTCAGTCATAATAATAATAATTGAAAGTGAGCCTTTTGAACGTTGCATATACATTTGATATTTATGATTTAAATGGTTGAAATAAATAGTTTGAATGATTTCTAAATATGAAATATGATTTAAATGAATATGAAATGTATGTGACTTAACATGTTGAATTGATGAAGTGATGTGAATTTTGTGAGTATATGAATTGAGGTGTTATGTGATTGAATGAGCCATTGATGATGGTCCACTCACTGAGTTCGCAAAACTCAACCCAATATTTGCATCATTTTTCAGGCTTAGAGAAGATCTCCAGTTAGAGAAATTGGAGTCTAGCCATTACTTTTGAGTAAGAGATAGAGGTCGGGATCAGTTCGCGTTTGTATATGTATGTGAATGATTTTGTAATGTAATGACATTATGACTAAAAGTGTTTTGTATCTGTAATGGGCCCAAGTGACTAATGAAATTATGATGATATGTATAATGATTGTAACACTTGTGATTGAAAATGTTTATGAATAAAATGGGCCGAAATTGATTATTGGTTTTCCAAAATATACGTGTGATGTGTGAAATTTTTTTTATGGTTATGATTGACTCACCGTCCTAGTACACCACCTTTATAGCACGTATTCTCAAATATCGTCGGTTTGTTTGAGAATATGCCCCACGGGGGTGGGGTGCTATAGGAAATTTTAGCAAAACATAATTAAACTGAGCAGTCATACAGGTCACAATGGAAATATGTCAAGAGAGTTAATCAAGTTATGAGATAGGGGATTTTACCTATCATTAATGCTAATCTAGCCATTTATGTTTTTATAGGGTTTTGGTTCTAAACAGTCATATGATTGATTACTCTCTCTCGAGTTATAACGATTAAACCCTAAATTGCAAACCTTAATCGAATTATGGAACTTGCTATATCTCAATTCACAAATTACCCAAAATTCTAATTAGTTTTAAAGCTCTCTAATAAACAATCGGGTCTTGCAAATGATCTCTCTCTATTAAATTACCAACCTGATTGATTAAATGGTCAATTAGATTGCCTAACTCTCATTAATCCAATTTAATCATTTTTATCTACCTCTTCCTCTCAGTTTGTTACTGAAACATGAAAATACATTAATCAATCACAACGCCCAAACTAATAAACACAAAAATAACTAAATCAACATTAACTCAACGTAAAATCCCTAAGGAGAGTTTATAACAATATCAAAAACTTGAATTCCATTTCCATACAATCCATCTCAACTTTATACATTTAAATGAAAAAGAAAATGGAACTTAGGCTATATTTAGTTAGACGTAAAGTTTTTAATGGAATGGAATGTAACGGAATAGAATGTAAATGGATGTAATATTAGAAAATTGTTGTTTGGGAGGGATGGAAGGGTTCATAATATAATATAGTGAAATGTTGGTTGGATGAAGGGTTTATAATGTAATATAGTTTAAAGTTGTTTATCATTTTACATTCTATCCTAAAACCCCCCAATTCAAAAGTTTTTCATTTTTACTGTTTAGGATGGAATGAGATGTAATATGAAACCCTCAACATCCATCCCATTCCATTTCATTCCATTATAAACCTTCCTCCCAAACTATGGAATAATATTATATTTCATTCCATTCCATTATTAAACCTCCAATGAAACATACCCTTAGGTTAAACAAATCAGGTAGGAAACTATGTTGGGATCCACTTCTTTTTCCTTTTTCTTCCTCTTCTTCTCTCTCTCTCTCTCTTCTTTTTCTCTCTCTTTAGGGTTTCCAAGAGGGGCTAAATGTAAAGCTCTTTTTTTCTTCACTTGTTCTTTAAATAGTCTTTTATGTTTTAGGTAACCCTAGGATTTTTTCAGGAACCGAAAGGTCCAAAAAACTCCTCAAAATGTGAAGTTCATAAGTATCAACACGTTTGCCAGATGCAAACCATGATCATGGCTCACATCTGAGTCGTCTATCACGATCATGACATATAGGCCACAATCATGGGACATTCTTGGAGCTTCTGTCATGATCGTGGCATGTAGGCCATGATCGTGGGCTTATGTTATGGCCCGGGTTCCCTCCAAAACTCCTCTGTTCTTTAATATTGATCCTGAAACATTAGCAAACATATTAAGGTACCTCAAAAACATAATATTTAAGCTCAAAAACTTTTACTAACCTATAAAACACAAATAGTTAACAAACTAACACAATTCTAACCTAAACATATACTAAATGATCGAATTAACAGCTAAACATATATCAAACTATGCCCTAAAATACGATGCAATTTGCACTTATCACATCCTCACACTTAAACATTTTCGTGTCTTCAAGTAAATAAAACAACACAAAATCACAAAGCACACAATGTAATAATCAGGCAATGGCTTCAACTTCACGAAACAAATTTAACTCTAAACATAATCATTCAAGTTGTTCCAAATTATAACATGTAAAATCCGCATCCAGGAGCTTTAGACTAAATATACATATTAATCAAAACCTAAATGTCAAGTTTATTCATCCCTTTCAATTGTACACACAAATTAATAATTATTTGGTCAATCAACTCTATAACTACTTTTAAGTACATTTTCATGAAAAGTTAAGCTACTTGCAAGTTTGTAGTTTTTATTAAAAAACAAATTTTAACTCTTTTTGTGGACATAGACCTAGTTATTTTATATGTAGGTAAACATTGGTGATGAATGTCGATCTGATTACTCAACTAAGTCATGCTTTTAGTAAGTTGCTTAGTCAGAACGTCATTATAACCTTTTGATGCGAAGGCACAAATTTATTATGCATGTCGATCCAGTTACTCAACTACATGACGTTCTCAACTAGCTACTAGCTTTATTCATAACCTAAAGGCTAGAGGAATAGTTATTTACTTAAAATTTACAAACACTTTTTCTTCTTCTTATATTTATTTACTTATTAATGCCTACCTTATTGCTTTACCTACTAGTTTTCATTAAAAAAAAACTAGCAAAGCTACTTAGTCAAAATTCCTAAAATTTTGAATGAATGTGACAACTTATAGGGTGATAAACTAACACTTAATCCTAATTAACTTGTATATTTTAGCCAAAGAACCCAGATTACTAATTTTACGAGCTAATGACTCTTCACAACCTAATAGATTATGTTCAAAATTAAATCAATTTCATTCCATCTAAGCCATTGATATATTCACACAATTCACAATATATAACCAAAAAAATACTAATATAACAATATACAAAATTCACATGCAAAGTAAAACACACAACCTTCCCCATACTTAAAGAACAACACATTGTCCTCAATGTGAGAAGGAGAAGGAGACAAACAAACACATATGGAAGGAAATAACATAAAAGAAAAGAAAAGAAAAACTTAATTTAAAAGAAAAATGGTTAGAAATAAAACCTTATGGTGATGGAGGTGATGATGGTGAGGTGCTAAGACCAAATCCACTCGACACTTGAGATTGATGTCTTATCTTGGAATTGTTTAAAGAGAGTAAGAAAATTAGTAATCCTAGATCATTTCAATAATTAAAATTTTATATAAAATTCAAAACAAATCTAACTAAACATAACAATTTAAATTTAACTACTGAACTTGCTAATTTATGGTCATTAGCTTGACCTTGTATCATTGGAAACTCAGTTGGGATCAATTATGAGCAGCTTGCTTCCACCCTTATCATTCAACATCACTTTTGTAGCCTATACGTAGGCTATAAATTGCTAAATGATCAAAAGAAAAATATTGATAAAATTATGAAAACCAATTAAGCTTAGTAATGTCCTTTATTCGAGCGAACTATTAACAAAATAGGAAATAACAAAACTCCCTAAATCTTCCATGGAATCCAATAGTGGATGAGTTATTCTCTTCTTGGTTCTTCCTCATTCGCCCTCATCTCCTCTTCTTCTTTAGCTTCTTGAACAGAGAATTCCATAGCTTCTTCAAACTTGATGTTCGTTGTCAACTGTTCTTCGTCCTCTCGTTCCTTCAAAAATTCGAGCACATCAATTTTTTTGAATGAGTTGCCCTCCTTAAAATTCTTGAATACATCATTCATGTTGAATGAAACTTGGGCATCACTAATCCAAATGATGAGGTTCTCTTTATAGAAGTCTACCTAAGTTTTTTGATTTTCAAGCATGGTATACCAAGATCTAGGGAATAATAGGGAGGGTTGTCATTTATTCATCCTTTTTCTTCCTGTCTTAGTCTTCTTTAAGATTGGGTTCAACTTTATTTCCTACTAGTTTTTCTTGCTCTTCCCCATTTCTAATTGTGATAACCTCATATTGCTCTCATTGATGTAATTCCATATTGCCCAGAGAGTCTTCCACATTTCTCTTGCAAAATTCACAGGAAAGCTTTCACTTGAAACTCCAAGTTGTGAATAGAAGAGGCATGATTTCTCGTTACTTAATCAAAATGTTCTTCCAATTTCTTTTAATTATCTTCCATATTTATTAGCTTATCCATGATTTTGTCTAATTTGGAATCCTATGAACTGGACTCATCTTGCCAAAATCCTAATAGGTATTGATGTCCCATGTGAGTACTTACATTGTTAAACCAATAGAAATCTAGGTGGTTCTGGCACGTCGAAATGTACGAGTTCATATAAGGATGATGAGTTTCCCAACTAAATTGGGGCTAATTGAAATCTGTAAGAGTCCTTTGCTCCCTATAATATATATCCTCTATGATCATTTTTTAATCTCCTTTTGATATTTAATTTTTTGGATTCTTCATCGCTGCCTTGTGATGTCCAAATCAATATGTTCTTTTTACTTTTTACCCAAACTTCGTAGACTTTTTTTCCTTCTTGTGTTTTTGTACCAAAGCCATGAAAGATAGTAAAATGCCTTAGACTACATGAATTAAACTAATTCTACACCTCTCTGGCAAGGCACCAAAAACTTGATTGGGGTAAGTTTTAATCTTATAAACCCTTAATATTCCACAAATGCATGGTTCGTAGCATAGTACTAATGGTGTCGATACCACGAGGAAGTTGCTAGCTTAATCCTAAGTCATCTAAGGCTTAAAGGAAAGAAAAAAAAGAAATAAAAACTGCACAAGTGACCACATAAAGTAAATATGAGAAATTGATTCAAGAATTGTAAAGAGGAAATTAAAAAAAAACATAATTAAACTAAGCAATCACACAGGTCACGATGGAAATTCATCAAGAGAGTTAATCAAGTTATGAGAGGGGGGATTTTACCTATCATTAATGTTAATCTAGCCATTTATGTATTTATGGAGTGTCGGTTCCAAAACGGTTGTAGGGTTAATTGCTTTCTCTTGAGTTATAACCATTAAACCTTAAATTGTAAACCCTAATCAAGTTATGAAACTTACAATCTCTCAATTCACAAATTACCATAATTCTAATTAGTTTTAAAGCTCTCTAATAAATAATTAGGTCTCGCACGAGATCTATTTTTATGAAATTATTGACTAGCTTAATTAAGTGGTCAATTAGTTCACCTAACTCTCATTAATCCGATTTAATCATTTTATCCATCTCACCCTCTCGATTTGTTACGAAAACATGCAAATACATTAATCAATCACAACACCCAAACTAATAAACACAAAAATAACTAAATCAACATTAACTCAAAGTAAAGTCCCGAAGGAGAGTTTAGAACATTATCATTAACCCGAAATCCATTTCCATACAATCCATCTCAACTTTATACATTTAAATGAAAAAGGAAATGAAGAGAACATGGAACTTTGGTTGGGCAAATCAAGAAGGTAGCTGCGTCAGTATACCACCTGATCTAAGGAGCAACGACGTTGGGATCCACTTCTTCTTCCTCTTTTTCTTATTTCTCTTTCTTCCTTTTCTCTCTCTTTAGGGTTTCCAAGAGTAATTGAATGTAAAGCTCTTTTTTTTTCTTCACTTGTTATTCTTTAAATAGTCTTTTATGTTTTGGATAACCTCAGGGTTTTTTCGGGGTTTCAAAGATCCAAAAAGTCCCTCGAAATTTGAAGTTCATAAGTATCAGCATGTCTGTCCAACACAGGCCATGATCGTGGCTCACATTTGAGCCTTCTATCATGATTGTGGCATGCATGACATGATCGTGGTCTATTCCTGGAGCTTCTGGCACGATTGTGGCATGCATGCCACGATCGTGGGCCTTTGTTATAGCTCGAGTTCCCTCAAAAACTCCTCCGTTCTTTGATATTGACCCTGAAACACTAGCAAATACATTAAGGTACTTCAAAAACAAAATATTTAAGCTCAAAAACTTATACTAACTCATAAAACACTTCAAAAAAAATAACTAACAAACTAAGACAATTTTAACCTAAACACATACTCAATGATCGAATTAATGGCTAAACACATATTAAACTATACTCTAAAACATGATACAGTTTACACTTATCAATAATCACTCACATATACAATTCAATATTTTATCATTTATCATGCCAAATTCTTATAGTCAAGATTATATGCTAAATAGCTTAGTATAAGAATAGAATTAATTTCCCACTTAATCATCATACTCAACACTCCATTCTTTCCTACCTAACTCTTTTAATCAGATTACTCTCACTCATCCTATAAGGTCAATCAAGACAATTTGATTTGTAAACATATCTTTCTAACCCAGGCTCTAATACCAAGTTGTCACATCCCCACCTTAACAAGGCTTAGGCTCCAAAGACATAATTTTCTAAATATATAAGAAGAAAAAAATTAATTAGACAACTTTGGTCAACCTTATTTAGACATAACTAACACTCACTGTTGCTTCTATTGGTTAGTCAACTCAATAATCTTTTTTTCCTTTTCTTAAGGGAGGGAAAAAAATAATGAAATGTGAGTATTACACTCATTGAAGGATTTTTTTTTTACCTATAAGTGGTCATGCATCAAAAAAATTATTAATTATTTTTTTGAAAACCATTTTGTTTTATAAAAACAAGTCATAAGTTTAGCACCTATGCACAACCATAACCATGCCTACGGATGTATCAATAACATTCTAACACCAGTATCACTCACATCGAGGTATAAGATCAATTGTCACATTTTATATCAAGGTTCAAGTAAGACATCTATTCTTAAATCAAGCATCTGGTAGTCATCAATGCAAAAATTCATCAATCATCGTAATCATCAACCACTTAATAAGATATCATTTCCTTACACAAGCAACACTATATCTAGCATGAAGTACCTACATAACTCAAGTTTATATTCATTTCCATTAACAGAATTAACAACATAACAAATTTCCTATAAGTATTCACATATTTCCTTCACCATACATTTTAAGTAACTCTCTTAGTTCACACAAACAAGCTTTTTATGGGACATTCACAATGACTTGCCAGAAATAAAAAATTTACTCATAGAGTAATAAATTCTCAATAAGTATAACTGGAAACCTATTTAGATCTAAACCACAAAATTATTCACACACATGCACGTGGGCGCACACAAACACACACACACATTTTTTTCATATATACAATTTTATGTTAAAAATCATCTTAAATTAAATTCCTAAAATCCCTAAAATTATCTCCCAACAACAAAACACATACGAAGTCTTAGAAACTTGAAAAGAATATGATAAATCAACTATATCTCCCAATATATTACGAATTTATCCAAACCATTTTACAAACAATCGCCCAACATATAAACCTACAACTTTCATGTTTTAACAAACTTTTGAATCAATTCTCTAGGAACTCGAATCATGAGTATAATTGTCGACTCCACTTTATTCCTACTTGATAGACTAGTTTCAGAAATTCGACCATATCTTTTAACACGTAAAATTTGGGCATTTGCCTTTTTTTTCTGAGAATTAACTAGACATATATATCTACAACTTATATGTTTATACTTTTTTAAATTCATATTATTTATCCCAAAATAGTTAAAGAAGAAAAGCTCAGTTATTCAAATCTAAAACATAACAACTACACTTATTAACATATATCTCACAAATTAAACCATATTTCCACAAACCCTTTTATGGCCAATTATAACAAGTATAGACATCTATAGAAGATCAATATTTTCAACAAATTCTTTCTTAAAATCTTCACAAAAATATTTGTTTCAAGAGGGGCTTAAAAAGTGATGAAATCTCACTAACCTATTGTGGGAAATCAATTCTTCTTCCTCCAAACCTCTTTTTTTTTAATCACTCCTTCGTACTCTTCTCCTATAAGAATTCCATCTCATTTTGTCCCAAAATTTCCTCTTTTCCATCTTTTAAACCCTAATTAATATATATTTTTATTCACAATGTGAAATTCCACTTCTTCCCTTTATGAGCATTCTTCCACTTATTTCTTTAATAAGTGCAATTTATTTCACATCCAAAGCATTTTTCTTCAATTTACACACTAACATCAGTTCTTTTCTCCAAAAATTCTAAGTTACCAAAATTTTGCTACTTTTTAAATTTCAAACTTTTTTAGATAAGAATTTACTTATATTTTAAAGTAATATGTTTCCTAATTAGATTCAAATTATTACCTTCTTTTAGGATTTTAGTTAGGGTTTTATGTTCTTAGAATTATAGGCCTAGAAATGGCTATCTAATAGATGTGAAGTGTTAGCTTATCAATTTTATTGATCAATCAAGCCCTCAGAGAGATTTTCTTCTATCTTTTAGTATATTTTATTTTAGGTTCTTTAAAAGCTAGTAATCTTATATAGTCTACTTGTAGTAATCAAACTTAGGATTTTATCACTTCCAATCCTTTTTTCTTAAGTGTGACTATTTATATTATTCTTTATGTATTTGTGTTTGTATTCTTTAATCATAATTGTTTTAATAGAATGATTCTTGGTCCTACTCATATTGATATCAAATCCCACTAATCCAATTGGTGGGGGTTGTATTAAAATTTGGTATTAGAGCCTTCTTCAATATTTCTTGATGTTTTTTGTTTACATTTTAAATATTTTTATGTCTCTATACCTTACATTTGATTATATTTCAATATTTTTATCATTTTGAACATGATTCGTTAAAACATATTGTTCTTATTCTTATTTCTTAATTTTATAAGTAAATTAAAGAAATAAAAAAGAAAAATGTAGAAAAGAAATGTTAAGAGAAGTTATTAAAAGTTCATATATAAATCATACATAAAGGACTAGCAATTGCATTGTCTATTATAGGTAAGTATTATTCCTATTCGAACAAGGACAAAGGTATTATATGTACTATAAACATTTTATATTTAATTGTTCTTACTTTTCTTATTGTTTAAGTTCTTTCTTGTTGATTTCGTTTTCTTTTTTTTTGTTATAATTAGATTCAATCAAAATCAATTTCCTATTTTTGGATTTTTCCATTTCTTTGGCCTTTATTTATGTTTTGT
Source organism: Erythroxylum reticulatum (assembly GCA_025504915.1). Lineage (NCBI taxonomy): Eukaryota > Viridiplantae > Streptophyta > Magnoliopsida > Malpighiales > Erythroxylaceae > Erythroxylum > Erythroxylum reticulatum. The sequence goes on along the minus strand of JANSVA010420526.1, from coordinate 2,259 downwards.
TATATATTATGTCCAATTTTACGTGTTTGATAGTTATTTGAAAAAGGGTAGGGCTAAAACTAGCCTTATTAATAGATTAACGAGTTTACAAAGTACCTTCAGTCAAGAGTTTAGGTTATGAGTAGAATGAATTTTGAGAGAAACATATGGGGGTGTAGCTTTACTTCTAACATTAATTTATAGTTACATTACAACTCAAAATCAAAATAAAAACTCCTCCAAAGATAATGAAATAAATGAGGAGGTAAGAGTAAGGAGAGCTTGGGAGTTCATCGCGAATGCTATATAAGGTCAATATGAGAAACTCATTTGACAATTTGGCGAGGTTAACAATAGGCTAGAGAAATTCAAAGCTACCATAGTCGGTCTAGAACATAACTCACTTATGCTTACTAGGATGGATGATTTTGAGATGTATGAGGAGATTGGCAAGGCAAAATTCAAAGCTGCCAACTTGATCTACAACATAACTCACTTATGCTTACTAGGATGGATGATTTTGAGATGTATGAGGAGGTTGGCAGTGCTGCCAACTACTTAAGGAAGCAAAACCTAAAGCGTGGTAGGGAAAAAGAAGTGGGAGAGGAGACAAAATATGAAGACAAGGAGAGAACATATTGTTGGATTGGGAAAAGAAAGCATGTCATATTTGTATAAATAGTAGATTTCAAAACTTTTTAGAAATCTAAATTGCAGCGAAAGCAATATATCCAAATCATCATGCCAATCTATACATGATATGGTATAAGGATAATAATTAATATAAACAAGATAGAGATTATTACCGACTCTTTCACTACAGCTTTAACTCCTCGCTTTGTTATCCTCTCCTTCTTCTTGTAACCAACCCTAGCTTTACCTTTTTCAAACTTTCCTCTCTTTGTTGTTATATCCTCAACCAATTTGATCTACCACTTGTTCTTCTTGGACAACGGTGGTTAACAAGATCCTTTACTAATAAAGGAGAAGAAATGTTTGGAGGAGAACTTTCTTAGAAGAAAGAAGGAAACAATGAGACACTTCTCATTCTAGGTTTCTACCATGCATAGGTGAGAGGACAGAGTTGGTCAAAACAATGCAAGAACACCTTCTTACACACACCAATTTTAGTTATGCATGAAAAGGAAAGAAGAAAGAGCATCCAATGCATCATACCTTTCTTTAATCAAAGATAAAGAAGCCATTAAATGAGATACTTCTCATTTATTTTAAGATGGATATATAAAAAGACGAATCACCTCGTATGAGACCTATCAATTTCAGTTTTTGATGATGAAAGAAGGAAGATGGTCCATCCAATATACCTCTTTCTTCTTTAATCCAATGAATGCTAATAGGTTACATGCTATCATTAAAAGATAACCATTAAACCATTTATTGATAAGTTCATAACTCCATTTAATGATGATAAACCATGATAAACATCATCTTTATTTAGCAATTTAACGTTAAATGTGCAGCTGCACATTCATCCCTAATAAAACCGAAATTCCTTCTTCTTTATTTAAAAATTTTGTTTTAATTTAATAAATCAAATTAAACCAAAGTCTAGCCTATTTATAAATGTACATTTGGACTTCTAATTAACCATTAATTAATGCAAGCCCAAAATTCAATCATGGGCTTTAAAAACTCCATTTTTATTTCTTACTTAGCTTGATAACCTTCCTTGAATCCAAGTGGGGAATCTTATTGGACTTAGATAATTCAAGCTCCTATTAGATTTAGATAATTCAAGCTCCAACAAGCCTATAATTAATTTAATTTCATTATGTTCAATTCTAGCTTGTTAATTAAATGTCATTCCACTAAAGACAATTAGTTGAACTCTTGAATTATTATATATTATAAGAACACATATTTCATGTCCAATTGTAAACCCTATTTTGAACCTTATTATAGCCATCCGCACAACAAAGGGTAAAATTATCGTGTTGCCCTTGTGTTGGTTTTTCCTTCTAGATCTTTCGTTTTAATTTCTAGGGTGATTCACACACAAGATCTCGTCTTAGTGTTAAGACTTGATGGGTAGCTAATCCATCAAACTATTGACGCCAGTTTAATCACCAATCTCCTTAAAACATTTGGAAGTGATGATATCACTATAAACTCTTTGTTTAAGTGAATGTTCCTTGATACATATCTCAATTAATAATTCCAATATGCGAGCACTGGATTAATGCTCTGTAAAAATCCATTCTGATCATATCAAGAATTATAATGAAACACATATGAGTTCACCACTCATCAAGATTGTGG